>OX328123.1:88900952-88910952 GCA_946811695.1 Gonocerus acuteangulatus
TTTTATTGCTTTTTATTTTTATTCTTCCAATCTAATCGTGACGATGTGTTACATACTCGTACATTAAGTGATCCTGCCCGAAAAGAAAGAGAATTGAGTGAGAACTTTGCTAGCTAAATATAGATTATTGCCTTGGCTGATTTCCGAGATTAGGGAAGCGTTATTGCCTTCCTGGGAATTGTTACCAGAAATAGAATCATCTTGAACCTTCAAAAAAAGAACTTCAGCTCTTCATTAGGATTTTGCGAAAATATTTTCGTTAGATTATTATTTTATTTTGATGTTCAAAAGAATGGATATCAACTTCAGTCCGTCACGTGCATAATTAAGCATATTCCTCAGAAGGTGGTTAGTGTTGCCTAACTTCCTGTATAATTTGTGTAAAATTACCTTGTATTTGTGTGAAATGGTCTTTATATTTGTAATGAACTGGTGAATCAATTATTAATTTTTATTACTATTTTTCCTGAGTACACCACAACATTTAATGGACCTATTTATTTATTATTTTTAATTGTTGTTGTTTTTTACAAAAAATTATGGGATGACCATTTCTTTTTCTTTAGATACTTATGACGGAATGTAACAAACGTGTGTTGGAGTAAACGCCCCTTTGGACATGGCCGTTTATAAGGGGGCTGCATCCCCTCCCTCCCCCACGAAACTTTGATTTATTCGGTAAAATGTGTCATAAAAACCTTAAAACTAAATTAAATATGACCACTTAGTTCAGAAAAAATAATGTTGTTTGGGTGTAATAGCGTTGTAGTTGGCTAACAATTCCAAGTTTTAGATTGTTAATATTCCACACACCCCAAATGCTACCAGACCTTCTACCCGCCAATATTTCCTGCAAACGCCCATGCCTCCAGTTGGACCGATTTTGCAAATTAACGAACTCTTCCCGTCGTTTGCTATGGGAATGAATTATATCAAGTTTCGTGGCGAGAAAACACGTTTTTTTGCGTTATATTTATATCGATGTATATGATAATAGGCTCATGTGGGTAGTTTACTGAGAATGAGGCATTCCCTCGAAAGGCCTATCCTCCAATAACAGAATTTTGAAGCTCGTGATGGATCCTCATCATCCAGCTCCTACAGTCACAAATTATTTTTGTTATTTCTTTCAGTCGTAATTATTCTATTCAACTAAGTGGAGAGTCAGCCTTCTGGTTCATCGAGAAACCGATAAACCAGAAGAGAATTCCGGGTTCAGAATAGCCCAGTCACTGCTAACTCATTCGCTTATAATGACAAGACATGACGATCCACTCTGCACAATTTGTAATCTAACATTGGTCATATGGTTGGGAGCACTGCAGTCGAGTGTCCAGAACTTGGTGGGGATCTGAACTGTGCGAGACTCATGCTCACTAGGCTTTAGAGCGGAAGCTGTACGTCCTCCTGCTCTAGGATCATCTCACAGAGGCCCACGATCTTACGGAGGCTCGCGGGGATATCCACATCTTGATGGCCTGATGGAGGGTGGTTATAGGCGAGGGGGTCTGTTTTAGGTATATCAAATGCTGAGTACGACCACTTTGTCGTTTCCACCTTCGGCGGTGCACACATCTTGACTATAAAACACATTCTGACGGATTGTAAAGAACGGGACTACTTACACATACCGTACGAAATACTCTCGACTATATATACCCTTCTGAATAAAACGATGTTTACACATATTTTTCACTGTGATGGTAAGACTTCAATATAAAATTAATTTACGTCCAACTAAATTTTTACAATCGACAATTGTTACGAAAGTCGTACAAAATAAATACTTAAAAATTACTCGGAGTGACAAATAATGATAATAGGAAACTTAATGAAGGATATTTTAAAAGTGTTATATGTATATACTGGTTTAAAATGGCCCTTCGAGCTCGATACTGGAGTTTTTGCAATAAAAATTCATTTTACGGTAGGCCACTGTAAGCGTCACCTTTTACACTTTCTCCTGAACGTTTTTGGTATAAAAAAGGATTTTTCTCACATCTCTTCTGATTCCAAAAGCGTGATATATCAAAAATAAGTAGCCTCGGAGACTCCAAGTCTTTCCCTATTGTGAGAGTGGAACATCGACAATTTAAATATAAGTTTGGAATTGCATGTTTGTCTACTTATTGCTGAATGAAAATTTCTCCTTTTGGCACTTCACCAGAGAGGTTTGCATTTTCGCTAAAACTTCCTTGCCAGGATTCATAATGTTCGTAGGTTCTTTCTCTAGCGGTGTTCACCTGGGTGAACTCTTGGGTGGCCCCTCCTCCCGAAATTTGCATTTAATCGGTAAACATGTGTATTAAAAACCTCAAAAATAAATTAAATAAGATTACTTAGTTCGGATAGATTAATTTTTTTGGTGTATAAGCATTTTAGTTGGTTAACTATTCAAGTTCTAGGTTGTTATTATTCCATAACCTTCAAAACCCCGGGGCTACCAGCCCCCCCCCCAAATAATTTCCTATATACACTCCTGGCAGAGTTCCTCCCTTTAGTTTCTTACGAATATTTCCGTCGAACTTCAAGTTTGTTCATCAGGTATATTAAAACGTTTCCAAATTGAAATTATGATAATGTAGAAACACCATGATGTAGAAACATTCCATACCGCATGCCATGTTTACAAACCTATGGCAGGACTGTATCTCCAACGGCCTTGGGAATGAGTAAATAGCCGCTACACTCCTTTGGAATGTGATAAGATCTACTTCACAAGAAATTTATTCTTTATTTGAGATTTCTAAACTCATTTCCCAGAGTAATAATGATGTTAACTGGAAACGTTGACGGAATATTTATTTTTTTTTTTTTTTTTTTTTTTTTTTTTTTTTTTTTTTTTTTTTTTTTTACATTTGAGGTTATATCCATTTAAGAGTTTACAGATTTCCTATATAACTAAAGTTGAAGAGAATCTCAGCGTTCCTTGGGCGTATTCGATTGTTCGAAAAAAAAGTAGTTTCGTTGTCCTGGATAAGGATCCAGTTTATAGTTAAAGTGGATACTGTTGGGTCACTGTAAAAATATTTTGTATTTCATGATAACAAAATTTACCTTTTAAGTTATTTTTCTTTATATTTATTTATTTTTAATTCCTCATTTTTTTATGTAATTTATATATATATATATATATATATATATATATATATATATATATATATATATACTCCTCTCTTACTTTGAACAATGGTGTAATTATTCATTGAAGAAATTATTTTCGCTCTTTTACTTAATCTTATTTCTTTCTTTTTTAGGTCAGTTGAGTCAATATTCATGGCTACATCTTTGTGCGTGAGTTATAACGATTTGCTTTTAAAATAATCTATAAATATAAATTAGATGATAAACAACATTGCTGTAACGAAATTCGTATTTCACTAATATATATATATATATATATATATATATATATATATATATATATATATATATATATATATACTCCTCTCTTACTTTGAACAATGGTGTAATTATTCATTGAAGAAATTATTTTCGCTCTTTTACTTAATCTTATTTCTTTCTTTTTTAGGTCAGTTGAGTCAATATTCATGGCTACATCTTTGTGCGTGAGTTATAACGATTTGCTTTTAAAATAATCTATAAATATAAATTAGATGATAAACAACATTGCTGTAACGAAATTCGTATTTCACTATATATATATATATATATATATATATATATATATATATATATATATATATATATACGACTAAACTAATGTGTCTCTTTAATGTGAGGGGGTGAGATACTTCCCTTGAGCATTTCGTCCTACATAACAGTGACTTTAAATTGAGAGATATTTTTAAAAAGAACATTTGAAACTACTACCATTGCCACCCTTTTGAACCATCCCGTGTACTCTGAGATGACTAGTACACGAGTCTCATGACTAGAGCCCGGAAGTTAGGCAAAATGCCTTTTTTATCTGAATGGATATATTGAAGAATCAGATAGAAATAAATATGTTTCAGTGCATTTAGGAAGTGTAGAGACAATTTTTATTTTGGCTATTTTAACCTTTAAGTACTGAGGCACGGTCCCTGGGACCTTATGGTAGCCATTTCTAGAAATCCCCCCCTACTATTTCCCTTTTGTTTACTGAAATTTGAAAGAAATTATATATTCATTGATTGTGTGCAATGCAATAAGGGTTCGTATAAGTAATAGCAATAAATACAATTTTTATAAAACATTTTATTTTATTTAAATATTTTTTAAAAATCAGAATGTCCGTGGGACCATATATCAGTACTGGCGTAGAGAAAAATATGTCAGTACTTGAAGGTTAAGATTTAAAGCCTTTTTTTGCCTTTTTTGCTCGTTATGCTATTTTTTTCTGCGATTTAAACATTTTAAAAAGCACATAACGAATTTCGAATTTCAGTTCCTCGAAAACAAAAAAGGTTTCACAAATTAAATTACATTTTGCCGTCACAAATATGAATTCGAAAGTTTATTTTCCAAACCCGTGGATTGACCCTCTGTAAATAACAGAGCCTTCCTTGGTAGAAGGAATGCACAAGCATAATGAATAGCACGAAAGAGAGAGGATGAGAGAAGTACGTCTCCTTCCTCACACCCCTTTTGCTGTGACAATGGTGTAGTTAGTTACCTGGTATTCCGGATTTAGAAATGATAAGACAATGCAGAGGAATTTTTTCCATTATGAAAAACATTTTTTCTTAGAAGGTCTATGAGAGTTGATACTTTGAAAAATTTTCCGGGCTCTACTCATGACTAGTATGCTGAAGTATGTATTGAGGCCTTGTGAACCTCGTGTACAGAATGGCTACTAATGTAGTATGTTCTAGTTTCCTCTGAATTCTAGTTGATACTTAGCATTCCTCCTAGCTCCTACTTATACTCTTGGCACAAAAAAAAAAGACGTAAATTGTAATTGTACTATTGACTCAGTAAGGTTGCGGCTTCCTTTGAAGTCCATTCTCGGCTTATTTCTATTATTACATCCCTTATTGAGTCATTTTAGAGGTAATTTCATTGGAGAAACTTTTAGCATAAATATATTGCGTCTGAAAGAAATTTTTTTGCCTGTCATTTCAATATTATTTAGAAAAGAAAAGTTATTTCATTTTTATCCATCTCACTTCCCGGCTTTTATGTAATTACTATATAGAGGAGTATACAACAAAAGAAATATTTTATCATAGAATGAGAATTTGTGGGCGTATCGTATTATTTCCTAAATGTATCGAAATTGATGGGGAAGGCGAGTATTAAATAGTCTAACACATTTCCTACAGAAAAGATTATTTCACAAATTTTGATAGGACAACTTCAGCCGCAGAAAAAAGTACTTCTTTTGAAATGCGTTAATATCGGCCCTTGAAAGGGTTTATCACATTAGCGTGTTTTCAGCAGTAAAATGTGTTCTTGATGAACGCTAGGGATGAGAATCAGTCCAGGCAACGAATGCTTGAAAACAGCTATAGGTGGAAATTTTGGAACACAATTTTTTACTTCGTAACTTTGTTTGGGCTGGATAAGAGGTGAACATATCAAAAGTCCTCGCCCCTAGCCTTTAAACCGGGGGGAGGGGGGTTTAGAAGGTCCCATTTTTCGGGTTTTCACTAATATCTCGGAAACCCTGCGTCCTAGCGACATGACTGTTCTATAACAAATGAAAGCTGATTAAAATTCCTACATGTTCTATTCAATAAAGTTTTTTGAGATATTTTTAGTTTTCGAAATATCCGCTCTTGAAAGCCTGTCATTTTGGGGAAAAACACTTTTGCCGCATATTTTTCCCCCGTTTTGACCGGATAACTCTTCAACGATGTACCAAAATAATAAATAACGGTTATACGGTTGTAGAGTATTGCATTCCCTTCAATAATATATATTACTTTGGTATTTTATGTATTTTCCTTCAAACGTAAAAATAATTTCAGTGTTCATCGTGAAATCTGAAATGTTGCGACTAACAGCCCAGGAAACTAAGAGTTATAGGTGGAAATGTTTGGAACACAATTTTTAACTTCATAACTTTGTTTCGGCTAGTTAGGTGGTCAACATATCAAAAGTCCTCACCCGTTGCCTTTGAGCTAGGGGGAGGGGGGGTTTAGAAGGTCCCATTTTTCGGGTTTTCACTTATATCTCGGAAACCCTGCGTCCTAGCGACATGACCATCATATAAGAAATGAAAGCTTATTACATTTCCTACATGTTCTATTCAAGTTTTTCGAGATATCTTTAGTTTTCAAAATATCCGCTCTAGAAAGTCTGTCATTTTGGGAAAAAACACACTTTTTTCTATTCTCGACCGGATATCTCTTCAACGATGCACCCAAAAAATAAATGTCGGCTATAGGGTTGTAAAACATTCCATTCGCTCCAATAATATATATAACTTTACTATTTTATGTATTTTCCTTCAACTGTGAAAACAGTTTTAGTGTTCATCGTGATATCTTGCAACAACTGTCGACCAATGAACCTTTCAATTTCTCACCATTTCCAGTCATTGTATTGTCCAAAATATACTCCATTATGTAAATACAGGTAGTACTGGAAGTATAAATAGTACGAAATATATAATTTTGGGCCTCTGACCAGTTATTCACACTCAATTATATAACATCTTGACCATTATATTGGCAGTGGTTTTGTTATGACCAAGTGAGCTCGTATATAACGTTTGAAAGAAAATACATAAAATAGAATTGTATTTTCCCAAACTGACAGACTTTCAAGAGCGGATATTTTGAAAACTAAAGATATCTCGAAAAACTTCATTGGATAGAACTTGTAGGAAATTTAATAAGCTTTCATTTCTTATAGAATGGTCATGTCGCTAGGACGCAGGGTTTCTGAGATATAAGTGAAAACCCGAAAAATGGGACCTTCTAAACCCCCGGCTTAAAGGCTAGGGGCGAGGAATTTTGATATGGTCACCTCCTATCCAGCCCAAACAAAGTTACGAAGTCAAAAATTGTGTTCCGAAAATTTCCATCTATAACTGTTCGTTGACTGGACTGAATGGCGTATTTTGTTTTCTTCAATCGATACTGTTGCTGTCTGCTTCTTATCACATTAGGGCCATTTTAACGAAAAGAAGAATCCTCAGCTTGAATTTGCTGAGGATTCTAAGTAACACAAAGTGGGGAGCTGACAGATCATTAATGCTAACATTCTACCGAGCCTATACCAGATCTCTGCTGGATTACGGCTGTATAGTATATTCATCTGCCAGCCCAAGCACTTTAAAGCTACTCAACACAATACATCATACAGGACTGAGAATAGCGACTGGGGCCTTTAGATTTAGTCCCGCTGATAGCATTTGTGTAGAAGCTGGAGAACCTCCACTGGAGTATAGACGGAGGTACTTGGGTATAAAGTTTCTCTTAAAATCAAAAACCTTAAATACAGCCTGTACAAAATTCTATATGGACAGCTCCATGATAAACAAATACATACAAAAAAATCCAAAACAGAAGCCACTACTCATAAGATACACGCATCATCATACTGATAGAGACGCACTACACACACCCACATACACAAACACACCGTTAACATTCCCTCCTTGGAGCGTAAAGAACTACAAGATTGACTTAACACTAGCACAATTTAAAAAAAATCATCCACTATCCAACAAAATTTATAAAACCATATTTACCTCACTTTTGGCAGACAAACGTAACCATATTCACATCTACACAGACGGATCGAAGACACCATCTGGAACTGCAGCAGCAGCCATTAACGAAAACCAAACACATTCAATCAAATTACATGACAACACAAGTATCTACACAGCCGAATTACACGCCATACACTTAGCCCTTACAAAACTACATAACACTGAAAACACAAACATCCTCCTATGTACAGACTCCCTCAGTTCTTTACGCTCCCTCGATAACATTTATACTAACCATCCAATAATTAAACAGATATACGAACAATTACACAGACTCAGGAATCACACACTTACACTATTATGGCTACCCGGACACGAGGATATCGGACTAAGTACATCAGTAGACAAACATGCAAAAGACGCAACTAATAAACAGATCGTAGACATTGAAAACATAACGTTAGATGATTTAGTTCACACATTACGCACAAAAATATTAAATGACTGGTTGCATCACTGGCTACAAACAAACAACAAATTATCACAAATTAAGAACACAGTAAAAGCATGGAGTAACGAACAACATACCTTGACAAGAAGAGACCAAGTAGTATTGACCAGACTTCGCATTGGACACTCGTTGCTCACACATAATTACCTCATGGAGAAAAAAGACAGACCAATATGCAGAGTTTGTAACACAACAGTGACAATTAAACACATACTCACTGAATGTAAAAGACGCGACAAACTGAACATTCCACACGACCTACAAGAACTTCTCACAGAGGGTAGTCCATACATAAACTCTATACTTCAATATTTAAAAGACATAAACATTTACCACAGAATCTGAGGAAACGAAAGATATTTTAAGATAATTTTTATTTATTTATTTATTTTTATTTTATTTATTTATTTATTTTTATTATATTTTTTTCTCTCCCTATTATTTAATTATTACTCAATTTTACTTGGTCATTAATGGAAAACCACAACATCCTCCATGACCTAATAAATAGTTAAATAATGGCAGTTAGTTTTAGTGATAAGTTATGTAAATACATTAACTATAGTTCAAACAGCAAGGCTCTAAATAATGTTTAGCAATTAATTCTTAACACAAACCTACTAACTTTTGTCTTATGCTCTCCTTAAACTTTTTTTTTTTGTTTTTGTTTGTATTTAGTACTATAAGTTACTGTTAATTGTGAATACATAAATTTGTATTTTTTACTGTATCTTAAAAAAAAAAAGAGCAAGTCGCCGTCGTTGCGAAGCTCGTAAAATAAATAAATAATAATAACGAAAAGAATATCTGGCTTGTTATTGGGAATTCAAATTTGTTTATCCTTAAAACGTTAAAATAAGTGTTTATAAATATGATGTAGTGTTTTAGCTCTTTAGAAAAATAGCTAGCAGGTTTTGAGCAGAAATTAAAATTTTATATTCTAAACTTAACAAAAACATACAAAGTGTAAGAATTACTCGGAAACACGCTATGATGAGGCAGTTCCTTTTAATCGGACTTCTTCCATATAGTTCAAGGCGGATCAGGAAAAAATTAAGCTAATTTCTGCGGAATATTGGCGGAACACATCGAATAACAATAATTGGGCAATACATAATATCGAAAAATTGTCGGAGCATTTTTTTTTTAATATTATAAAAATCGAATAAATCTCTTTCTTTTTTTTTAACTTATTTTCGCTTATAACTCGAAACATTTAAATTCTAGAGACGTTCTCAAGGTTTCAAAATATTTGTAATTAAATTGTCTATAATTTCATTATTTACAAACGTTAAAATTGATTCGTGGTTTAGCAAAATAGGAATAAGTATGAAAAATTGTTCTTTTTTTCGCTGATGCCTCAATAGAATAAATATTATGCTTATACTTATTAATACCCATACATAAACAAAATTTTCTTCCTAAAATATGAAAATCCTAAATGAATTTTAATGTTCCGAAAAAAAATATATTAAAAGTGTCTATTTTTTAACATTTTTGCACACATATTGATATTTTGTGAAACAGCTCATCAATTTTTACGTTTATAAATAATAGAACATTTTAGGAATTTTCGTTACAAATGTTTTGACGCCTTGAGATGGTCTAGCATGTATATATACATTCGGAAATGTAAGTTAAAGAATTAAAAAAAAATAAAACGTGTTTTTCGATTGTTTTGTATTTAAAGAAAAAATATTCCAGGAATTCTTCGATTTATGCATTCCTCAATTGTTGTTATTTAAGTTATTCTGCCCCTTCTCAAGATTCAACTGAAAACAGATGCGCCCTGGACGACTTTATATATGCGCACTCTTTATATATATATATATATATATATATATATATATATATATATATATATATATATATTTATTTAT
>OX328123.1:88915952-89073452 GCA_946811695.1 Gonocerus acuteangulatus
AATTTGTTGTTTGTTTGTAGCCAGTGATGCAACCAGTCGTTTAATATTTTTGTGCGTAGTGTGTGAACTAAATCATCTAACGTTATGTTTTCAATGTCTACGATCTGTTTATTAGTTGCGTCTTTTGCATGTTTGTCTACTGATGTACTTAGTCCGATATCCTCGTGTCCGGGTAGCCATAATAGTGTAAGTGTGTGATTCCTGAGTCTGTGTAATTGTTCGTATATCTGTTTAATTATTGGATGGTTAGTATAAATGTTATCGAGGGAACGTAAAGAACTGAGTGAGTCTGTACATAGTAGTATGTTTGTGTTTTCAGTGTTATGTAGTTTTGTAAGGGCTAAGTGTATGGCGTGTAATTCGGCTGTGTAGATACTTGTGTTGTCATGTAATGTGATTGAATGTGTTTGGTTTTCGTTAATGGCTGCTGCTGCAGTTCCAGATGGTGTCTTCGATCCGTCTGTGTAGATGTGAATATGGTTACGTTTGTCTGCCAAAAGTGAGGTAAATATGGTTTTATAAATTTTGTTGGATAGTGGATGATTTTTTTTAAATTGTGCTAGTGTTAAGTCAATCTTGTAGTTCTTTACGCTCCAAGGAGGGAATGTTAACGGTGTGTTTGTGTATGTGGGTGTGTGTAGTGTATCTCTATCAGTATGATGATGCGTGTATCTTATGAGTAGTCGCTTCTGTTTTGGATTTTTTTGTATGTATTTGTTTATCATGGAGCTGTCCATATAGTATTTTGTACAGGCTGTATTTAAGGTTTTTGATTTTAAGAGAAACTTTATACCCAAGTACCTCCGTCTATACTCCAGTGGAGGTTCTCCAGCTTCTACACAAATGCTATCAGCGGGACTAGATCTAAAGGCCCCAGTCGCTATTCTTAGTCCTGTATGATGTATTGTGTTGAGTAGCTTTAAAGTGCTTGGGCTGGCAGATGAATATACTATACAGCCGTAATCCAGCAGAGATCTGGTATAGGCTCGGTAGAATGTTAGCATTAATGATCTGTCAGCTCCCCACTTTGTGTTACTTAGAATCCTCAGCAAATTCAAGCTTTTCTTGCATTTGATAAGGAGTTCTTTTAGATGGGGAACCCATGTTAGTCGTCGGTCAAGCGTGAGTCCCAGAAATGTTAAGGTGTCTGTCATCTAAACGGTGTTTAGTTTCTATTTCATCTCATTGCAGGACTCAGATGGGACTCCATAACACAGTAAGATGCAGTTCAGCCATCCTATTTTTTTTTAAATATATTTAAGTCCTGTTCTCATTATTCTCTATTATTTATGTCTGTAATGTAGGGAAAAAACTGTTGATTTAAAAAGATTAATTTGGATGGGAAAATGTCGTATATTAAGTTCCTTGGATGTATTTTTAACACCCTGAACCAATCGGTGGAATGTTAGAGAATAATCTCAATTCTGAGGAAATATACGGATTACAAGACTTTTTTGTTGTATTAATTTAGCGATTTAAATAAAAAGTCCAATTTAGTAAAACTAAATTCTGCGTTAATTGGCAAAGGACTGGAGGATTTAAAAGAAAGAGCAAATCTCACAAGGGCGCACTGAATGGTCAACCTTGGACGAGCTGATATTGAATGAGATAAATGCTGTTGATTTGTTTTTATTGATTCGTTTACATTGCTAGCATCAAACCTGTAAGATAGCAATAAATTGTAGATAGTGAAGAATGTACATCATTTATTGAAATTTTTTAAATTGTGTTTTATATGAACCTTTTAAACATTTCCCAAAAAAACACTATATTCTAAGATATGTCTGAAAAAACAAGTTTTAGGCACTTAAATGGCTCCAACAATTCGGCCACCTCTTTCGCCATTACAAAAAAACTTCAAACTATGCATACTGTTTTTCTTTTTACTAGCCTTATTTTATTGACGAGCTCATTGAATGGCCATAATAAATTATATAGAAATCAATAAAGGAAAGATACATTATCACGCTCAAAGAAAATAAATCAACACTTTCCAATCGAAAATTACATGAGAAGCTTTTTCGAGGAAAATGTCTTGCATGTCAGGATTTCTCAATCGTTTCCGAAATATTTTATTTATTAATTTCGAATATTCGACATTAAGTATTTTTCGTATGTGAAAAATCCCATTCATACGTGAAATACTGGAGCCGTTGAAGAGGTTAGTGCTTATGAATTTGGAAGGAAGATACTACGCCGACCCATCTCCACAGTGTTGCTCAACGCAGCCTCTCTCTGCTTTCACTGCGTCATTTTCAGAGCATGCAGCCTATAATTTTATCAATTTATTTATTAATGATATAAATCCAAGGAAACTGATTTGTGTACGAGTTATTGTTATGCTATTAGATTACGCTGTTTCTACTTGCTGCTTATATCATGGTGTTCACTGGTTTTAGTTTCGTATCAAACTTTGTGCCTCAATTTGTAAATTAATTCATCGTTTAAACATTTTCAATTCATTGATGATAAAAACAGTTTTAAGCGGTGGCTGGCTCCTTAGGAAAAGACAAATAAAATACTGATACATGGCCGGAAATCTCTAGAAGTATTACATTATAGCATAAATATGCTTTAGCGATGACTAAACTGGAAAAAAACGTTACAAAAAAGTGTCACAAAAAAGAGTTCGCGGTGGCCATGTACGAAAAAGAAGACTGTATGTTATACAGTAAATTACATAGGTTTGTCGGGTGGACCTAAAGCATATTTATGTTCCTGAATTTTTTTTTTCATATAATTCTTATCCCTCTTAGTTTGACATAATTCGGAAACTTTATTATAGAAACTATTAACATTTTACTTTACAATTTTTTCTTTACATTCAAATGCATTAACTAATATTTAAATACCTACTGGATTGATGTTTTCATAAAAAACGAAATTTTCGGGGGCTGATCTTGGTTTAACACTAGATTTACCATTTTGACTGGACGTGCAATTTCAATTCAAAATTCCTACTGCATATAACATTTGCTTTCCTAAATGATGTTATGACTTTTGTAACTATAAGTAGAGAACACGTTTAATGAATTTAATGTTACTTTATATATATTAGTAACAAATATATTTTTTGTTATTGACATTTATACCTGTACCAGGTCTGGTAAATCTAGTGTTAATGTACCGAAAACTAAAAAAAAACAAAACACTCCCTCTATTTCTTGACTTCAGTAGGAGCGGGGTTTTACGAGCCCAAAAAGCAATCACAAAAAAACAACAACATAAGAAAGCAACTTTTTTTGGGGTACCCGAGACCTAACTTCTAATTGAATCGATATTTCTCGATAATTGTGACGATTGTGTTTCAACCCTCTTCCTGAGGATTGAAACACAGTGCCACATTTTCGCTAGCAGTAAATAGTAAAATGGATTCCTCGGTCCCTGGATGGAAACAGTATATTTTATGTGAGCTTTTTCTTCGCGCAGAAGTAAATTCTTCTCTTGAACAAATCTACTCCTATATCGAGCTTTTACGTTAGACAATCCAAATACTATTTTGTTTAGTGAAAAATCTATAATAAAAAAAAATCCTAAGTAATAAAAATTAATTCATTCTAGTACCAAAAAATTCCACCTAAGACTTTCTTTCGCTTGCAGTAATATGCACGCGATCATCATCAATGCGCTATGCAGAAAAAAATCCTTAAAGATATTAGATATGTTTTTTTCCATATATGTATGTATGTGGGTATGTAGACATATGTGTGTGTATATATATGTATATATATATATATATATATATATATATATATATTAGTATTAAATCTGTCCTACTTGATTTTACAGCCCTGATGAAGGCTTGAAGTTCAAGCCGAAACGTCGGCACAATAAAACCATTTTCACTGTAAAATGTAGGTTTATTATGAAGCAGTGATCGAACCCCGACAATCCCTACCTTGCATCGTCAACGGTCAACGATATCCTCTCAATTACAGATATTAGTTTTTCAACTGTAGGAACGACATTGAAAACTATCAATGGCAGCTTTTTTCAATATCGTTCTCGCAAAAAAGGTTGGTTACTGAAAAAAATGTGAGAAATGCCGAAGAGCAGAAGTTTCCCAGGAACGTTAATGGAGGTCCGAGGAAAGAGGTTAATGGGTAAGTAAAAAACTATTTTTGTACCAAGAACGTTCCAATTGTTTACAATAGCGTTTCTCCGGAAACCTAAGCAATGACTCTTGTTAGAAGACATTTTGGGGGGGGGGGTTTAAGGCGTGTCAGCCACATGGGCCATTTATGCCTTGATTGGGGTGACAGATAGCGCCATCACAACCGACAGGACCCGATCAGGCGAGAGCACGCCCACCGATATCGCAGGCCCCCCACTCGATGAGGGTTTACAGTAAACCTCAGATATTACATGGCATGAGCATGAGGACATTCTTTGAGTTAGGTCTATTCTTTCTGCAATAACCTGTTTTAAATTTGTAATTTTGCCCAAGAGTGTATTCCTATTTTATTTTTATTTGGACAACCCTTTTTAATGATAGAGTTTTTTGGGATACATTAACTGTATATTACCACCTTTTTCTTGCCATGATAGAGGTAATGTCTACCTATTTTTCAAAAGAAAAACTACTAACCTAGAAAGGAGGGTGCCGAACCTACAACCCTAAGCCATCCAGTGACCGAACCTTTTAATTATATTATATATTTTTGAATAACACGACATTCACATAATTCGGTGTGTGTTTTGAATTTTCTTTCTTTGACAACTTTGGGATGAACAGGAATACCAATGTATCCTCGAATTATCACTGAAAATACAAATTAAAAGAAAAATTTGGAATTTTCCGAAATTATGAATGTCATAACACTATGATGATATGAACTTTGGTACTTCGCAAAACAAAAAGGTGATAATTGATGAAGAATCTAATCCTTGATCTTCGATTTACTTATTTATTTTGCTCAATTGTATTCAATAATTCCACGTGCACGTGGCTGGCCTATCATATTCCGACATTTGAAAAGTCTCTTCGGGGAAATAAGTATGTTCTTCATTTAAGACAATGGTGATGGCGATCCTGGTAGTTCGTCTGGCGTATCTTTAAAACATAAACACAATATATCTATACTAATAACCCGTAGAATCCTAAACATTTAATATATGTGTCCTTTCTTATTTACTTTCTCCTACCAGAGTCAATAGCTGAAATGATATGAGTTTCAGAAAGTAGTTATGTTTATTCAGCAGAGACATGACCGTGGGAATCCATAAAGTAGGTCGTGGAATAAATATTAGAAATTAGATTACCCTTAAAAAAATAATTAGTTATAATAAATGCTTCTATGTTTCTTATACAATTAGAAAGTAAGTAGGCTTTCCCATTATTAAAGAGTTTGCCTTTAAAACACTTATAAAAGGTTAAAACCTTAAAAACCTCATCCTCCAACATTTTGAACTATGTACAAAATTGAATGCAACCCGAAAGGAAATGACAATTGGAAATTTTTACGAACTTGACCTGATTTTTTTTTAATTTATTGCAATTAACCATTTATTTTTCTATATTTTATAGTGGTCTTACTTTTTTTTAATCGAATATATGTCAGGAAGAAGCATAATAAAAACAAAATTAATGAAGTCAATTCCTGTATTAGATTCAGTTCTACATTTTTCACACGTTTCAGATGCATTTTCAGAAGCCAGAATTGTCACGTCTAAACTGAGGTCACTAGGTGCGTCAGCAATCAGCTGTGAAGAAGGGTTGAAAAACCCTGACAAAGTGTAAATAGAAGTAAACATTTATATTTTAAAAAAGGTATAAAACCATGTTTTTTAACAATGTTTTCATTGAAAGGGTCTGAATATTTCATTCTATTTTGTTTTAAATCAATATATATAAAAATCACCTGTAAGTTTGTCTGTCTGTTTGTTCTTTATACAAATCCACACCGTTTGACCAATTTGGACCAAACTTGGCACACATGTACTTCTTGATACGGGAAATCTCCTAGGCTAGGTCAAAATAGTCAAATTTCGAAATTTGGTCAAAAGGTCAAAAGTTTTGTTCAAGAAAAATTGGCTACACTGAACCGTTCATATTCTGATAGCCATTTTGAATAATGTCTCAAATTTATTTGTTGATGTTCTTGATAATTAGAATAACTCGAACTCATTGAAGACTTTACATCATTATATAATCATATATATATATATATATATATATATATATATATATATATATATATAAATAAAATCTTTTAGGCTTCACAGGTCGGAAGTAACGAGTTCCAAATTGTCAATTAAAGAAGAATGAATTATTCAGAAATAGTAATTTTCTTTCCAGTGTTGCCTAGGTGGAGATTAGCAAGCTAAAACAACTTTCTTCTTTTTTTGCGAAAAGTTTTTCTTTTGCGAACAAAACTTTTCAGTTTTAACCTTCGTATGTTTATCTAAATTATAGCCGTATATTCTCAAGATTTAGACAAGTAATATCATATAAGATCAATTTTATTAATTTCTGGTGAAAATGTAGAGCAACACTGAGCTCCTAGAAGCCATTAACCATTATGCTTTTTTTAAAGTTTGGTTTCTTTATCTAATTTCCAAAACTTTTTAGTTTTAGTAAAATATTTGTGTTTACCTAAATTATAGCCTTATATTCTTAGAATTTTGACTAATATATATATTAATAAGTGATTTAAAATATTAAGTTTTTGATCTCTTGAAAAATGTTGTGATTATCTAAATTATAACCATATTTTCTCAGATTTTGGATTAATATCATATATTAGTAAGTAATTTGAAATATTAAGTATTTGATCTATTGATTTGGAGTTTCCCGTTTGTTTTCCGTAGTTAATTTTTTTGTATTTGTGAATTGCATTTTATCTCATGCATTTGCTTAACATAAACTATGTCTTCAACATTAACCCATTAACCTGCACAGAACTTTAATAATTTAAATACTTTTAGTTCTTGTAACGTATCACCTAAAATCATCTATTTAAAAATTAGGGTCATTCCATGTCAAATCAACCCAAAAAAATAGGATTTGACACCCATGATCTCAGATTTTAATGAAACTTGGCATGTTCATTCCTTTTATGGATATAAGTAAGAATATAAAATAGTTTTTGTCAATCTCAAATAGTTTCATTTTATACCCTGCTAAAGTATTTCAAATTTTGCAGTTATCATCGATTGGACAAAAGAAGTGCACTTAGTTCTAGAATATAAATCATACCTATCGACCAATGTTGGTGACATTTTCTATGACAATACTTCAATAAATATGGAAGCCAGAAAAAAAAATAATATAAACGTAAAGTAATTACAAATGTTCTGAAAAAATCCTGAAGTGTTAAAATGCATTTTGTAAAAATTAAATATGGCGTTCCTCACTAAGTGGAATATCATCAAACGATAAAAAGAAAATCACTAAAATATTTTTTTATTATTATTCTAAAAGGTATACACTATCACATGAAAAAATAAAATGTATGGTTTTTTCACTCTTTAATTTTTTTTCTGTTAAATACAAAAAATTGTTCAATTAAAATTTTAGCTAACAATATATTATTTTTTATAGTACAGCGATTTAATTTTAAAAACTATAAAAAATAACCCAAAGCTATTCAGAATGAAAACTACCTACATGTACAAAACATTCATTACTTCAGTGAAGGGTTTGCTGGGCAATATAAAATGAAATACAACTTAATTTTTATCACATGTAACTGCACACCAGTAACTAACATTAAAATTTGAAGTATTAAGTTTTTGTTCTGTTAACTTGCTGGTTTCAGTTTGTTTTCCATAGTTGAATTTTTGATTTGCGTATTGCATTTTATCACATGCATTTGCTTAATAAAAACTATGTCTTTAACAGTAACCCATGGACTGTCCGAAGTTATGAATGAATGAATATTTTCTTAAAAATTTACAATTTTACAGCAAGGAGTCTACCACATTTGACTAAGATTAAATACTAATAAGAAATAAATATAGAAGCATTGAAAAATAAAACTAATCAAAATGCTAAATATTTACACTATGAACTTTTTTTACTTGAAGAGAAAAAATATATAAATACCCTACTTATACAATCTTGACTGTCCGAACTTATAGCAGGCTCAATATCTACTTGGCTCAAACGGAAAATTGTAGTGTTTGTCATTAAACTAGATGCAACATTAGCAAACTCTACTGAGTTTTTTTACATTTTTAGTTTCAGATTTGCTCGTAACTTCCATTAGAGACCAAGGATTTTACTCTTTCTCCCACCCTATCTACTACACGTTTGTCATGAGCTGTAGTAAAATATTTCCGCTAAAACTTTTTGTGAAATTTTTCTGAATTTATGTAAAGCAATCTTGACATATATTTATTTTTAAGCTGAGACGATGGATTATCACTGTAAATAATTTCATTTTGACAAATCATTATTTTTTATTATTATATCATATAATCTTATCAAAAGTGCGTATAAAGAATTCATACCTTTATGTTTAGTATCGGAACAAATGAGAAAAGTAGTGCATTTGTTTTTGAAAAATAATGCTGCTGTAAATAATTGAACAGTTTCTCATGACCACAGCCCTGATTGAATTTTGTTTTAACAATCGCAAGAATAAGCCATTGCAAGAAAGGACGTTTTCTTTTCATTAATCAGTTATTTTATTTTATTTGATTCATTTATATTCATTCTTTTTTTTGTATTTCTTTCAATTAATTTATAATTTTGATATTATAATTTGTTTCTTTTTCATTATTATTTTTTTTTTATTTTTTTTTTTTTTACGGCGCATCTACACCTAGGTCATTAGCGCCGGTTTTTTTTTTTTTTTTTTTTTTTTTTTTTTTTTTTTCCATTATTATTGTTACTATTTTTATTTGTATTATTATTATAGTTGTTATCATTACGCTATCACATTTCTCTATTTTAATATTATTATTATTATACTTAAAAAAAAAAAAAAAATTATAAAAAAAAAAAAAATGTATATTACTTTGATTGTAATGCAGGCAGTATTGGAAGATGGAACCTGCAGAACCTAAATGAACTCCCACAGTATAAGGATACTATATTGTGGAACAAAAAAAGAAAAAGCCATTCAATTTATTCCTCATATAAATCCACAGCTTTTTAGCGATTTTGACCAAACTTGGCACACAGGTAGGGGTTGATACGGGGAGTGTCATAGGCTAGGTTAAAATCATCTGTCAGCTTTCTGTCTATCTGTTTTTTCCTTATACAAATCCACACCGTTTGACCGATGTTGACCAAACTTGGCACACAGGTAGGTCTTGATACGGGAAGTGTCATAGGCAAGGTGAAAAAAATCTACCAGCTGTATGTTTGTTCTTTACAGCTATATAATATAAAGTTGGTGTAGCATGGCACACTGGGTAACAGCTAGTAAGTAATATTTTTCTGGATCACTGTTTTTCATTCATGATTCATGTATTTGGGCTCAATGCATTGAGCCCAAATACATCGACTCAGTAGATTTTTGTTAACTCGTATAAACATTGCATATTGATTAAAGGGAGAATATGCTTTCTAACTTATTTTATTTGAATTAGATGATTTTCTCAATTACGTCTTTATTGTGTGCATTCGAAAGAATACACGAAGTTACTGAAGTTAGATTCAAATTGATCCCTTGTTGTAGATACCGATTTTAACCCCCGTTAAAATGCGTATAAGTATATAGATAAACTTGTGTGTATATTAACACAATATCAGCCAATATTATTATTTTTCTGTCACAAAACTTGGTATATAGCATTCCCACCACAAAGTGGATGAGTTCGTGAATCAGCAAAATCGGTCCACCCAAAGGAGGAGAAATATTCTGGACAACAATTATTAATATGCCCCTAATGGTTAAAAGATTAGTTACTTTGCAAAAAATAGTGAGCTAGTCTAAAGAGAGCGTGCGCGTGTGTATGTGACAAGCGTCCAACCTTTTTGTTCATTCGCCATAAGAGACTATTGGATGAGTTCGTTCATGTGCAAAATTTGTCGAACCTTGCCGGTAATCGAAGTCTCAACCAAAGGCACGGAATGTAAAGTCTTTAGTACTCCCCGGCCTCGGGTCTCTTTAAGAGTGAAAGTATTTGTTTGTGAATATTTTAAGCTTTCAGCGGTTAAAAAAATATTTATTTACTTAAGTGTTTGGTTTCATTAACGATAAACGCTAAGAACTAAAAGAAATATAAAATAAAATAAATATAAGATGTAAGCTTTTTATAAAATAAAATATTTTACGATTATTTTAATCGCTGTTTCGCTAAGGAAGGACCTCCTACGGGACGGACCCCTTCTTATTTTCTTGTATTTATTTATTTCAGATTGTGATATTTATTTAACATTTAATGTTAAATAAATATCACACTAATTTTTTTAAGAAGTTCATTTCAAAGAATGATTAAAGAGCGTTTTTCCTCTCTCTCTTTACAAAGGGAGGAAACTCTGCTTAGGACATCGACCCAATGACTCTAATCAGAAGGTGTTAATGAGAAATATTGACGTTTCATAATCCGTAGGTCATGAATATATATATATATATATATATATATATATATATATATATATATATTATATATATAAATAAATACATATACATATACACACAGTCAACTCTCTATAAGTCGGTCTTGAAGAGATCATGAAAGTGTGTTTGACTTAGCAAACATCCATTCATCGAGATTATAAATCGACTTATCGACTTATCTTCGTGCAAATGGGAAACCGGAACAAAAAAATAGAAGTTCAAATCATCTAAGCAATGTTTACTCAAATGTATGTTCTTTGTACGTAGATATTAAATCAATTGGCAAGTAACAGCTAATTGAACTCTTATTGAGTTAGTACATAGTATGAACTAAGACAATAAGAGTTCAATGAACTATCTTGCATGTTCTACAATGTAGAACATGCAAGATAGTTCATTCTAAAGCATCACTTTAGAATTACTTGTGCGATATGTATGTAGTACATAAATATGTATGTAGAATCTACATACATATTTATGTACTACATACATATCGCACAAGTAATTCTAAAGTGATGCTACTAAAAATATAACTCGACTGAAAATGTGTCACTCTTGCCTTTGCAAGGGGGAATAGCATTCAGACAGGAAAAGTGACACAAGTGTTGTCTGGCGTACAAACTCTGAAGCTAGGACATTGTTAATGGTTGATAAAGAAGTATTTACCAATGTCTTTCATAGTAATAATTGAAAAACACCGATTTTTTAGTTGTGTCACTTACTAAATACTAGTGCTACATGCATCTGACTGTCCAGTAACTGTAAAATAATCTCAAATATTGTTTTCCCGTTTTACCTAACCACTTTTTAATGATACTTAAATGTTTAAAAACGTGATGATCGACGTGGTTAGAGTCATTGGGTCGATGTTTCCAAGAACCTCCGAAGTATATTAACCGAATTTGTGGCTTCTCTACGTGCAGGAGATTCTTTTGAAACCATTTATTCCTCTGGTTAATCATTTGTTTCAAATTAACTTTTGTCCACTATTGTTTATACTTATATATACAGAAGGAGGTTCGCTTACAGGTACGTCATAATCATCTTCCATGAATTCGAAAAAGTCTATGTTTGCAGATCATGTAGTTTCGTAATAACTACAAGTGATCGTAGAATCGGTGAAGTTGTCATTTGGAGTTATATAGACATATCGGGATGATGACGAATAGTTGATCTCATGGAGATGGAAGTGCCATCCCAGGAGGCCTATTTCCAGTTCGACTTATTTACATAATTTCCTCGATTTTGCTATGAAATCGACTTACTGAAGTGAGGGTTGACTATATACGTATATAAAGTAGACTATTCCTTATCCGACGTTCTCGAATACGTCGCTCTCTCTAATGCGGCGGTCTCCGAGAGGAATGAGTGACGGATCTCGGAGCTAGACCGGCTCGATGGTTTCTAGAAAACCTTCCCTTCCTAGCCAGCCAAACATTTGTTTCATTGAATGGAAGTCAAAGAAGGCATATACAGTGACACACAAAACCGTTGCGTTGTAGCTCTTGCTTACAAAATTTGAACACCTCGCTGTTAGAAATGTTTGCTGGGTGATGAAACAAATATGTATGGTTTTAACACAAGCTTAATAATTAGGAATTAACATAATAATAATTTTATTGAAGTATAAAAATAAATGCTGAAAAACATTGAAAATTTAGCTGATTGCAACACTTTTGTGACCGAATTAAAACTATCATAAAACCTTATAATCTAATACTTTCTTTGGCTGTAATTATGATCTGAATTCTATTTGGAACACAAGATTGTTTGAGAATTATTACGGGATATAGTTCTATATCAATTAGTTTCGCTCACATACTTCTTCAATCGGTTATTATGAATTTTCGCACTTGGCCGAATTTTGTTTTATATAAAACGATGAGTGCTCAATAATATCTATATTAGGAGACCAATGAGCCAATGTAACAAGTTAATTGAGAAGATATGGTCGACCGTTCGGAAGTAGGAAGCGTTGATCGTCGGGGTTTCGGTCAGTGTTCTTATTCAATAAAACACATTTTATTTGCTAAAATGTATATTTATTGCCGCCAACGTTTCGGCTTGCTATACAAGCCATCTTCAGGGCTGTAAAAACATATATGGTATAACAATGGTAAGGACAAAATAAAGGTCTAGAAACATTAACATAAATATGAGTACCTATATGCTTGAAAATATGAATATAAATATATATATATGTATATATATATATATATATATACATATATATAGTATAATAATAGCAATATAAATAAATATACACTCCTACCACCCCCGATTGAAATTCACCGTTGAAACCGAATCCAATAACTCTCTACCCTTCCTAGACCTACTTGTGATTAGAAACCCCGATGGCTCCTTATCCACCGATTGGTACACCAAACCCACTTACTCTGGCCGACTCCTCCATTACCAATCCTCACACCCCCCTCATCAAATCCTCAATACAGCTAGAAACCTAATATTTCGATCCCTTACCCTATCTGATCCTAAATTTCATCCCAAGAACACATCCCGACTCCTAGAAATACTCAAAGCCAATGGATTCCCGAAACACACCATCACCTCCCTCATAAATTCAATTAAAAATCCTAAACCCCCCTCCACCTCGCAAGATAGAGTCGCCCCCCTATTCAGATCCCTTCCGTACATCCCTAACCTTTCTGAAAAAATCCAAAAGTCCCTCAGAAGCACATTTCCCAACCTAAATCTAGGTCTATCCACTAAAAATAAACTGAAAACCCTATATACCACACTCAAAGACCCCATCCCACAAGGAAATAGATCCAACGTCGTTTACCGAATTCCTTGCTCTACACCACACTGCAACAGCACTCACATTGGACAGACGAAGAACCGCATTCATAGCAGACTCACAACACACAAATACAACATTAAGAACAGAGACATTAAAACCGCACTTTCTAGACACGCTATCACGGACGGACATAAATTTGATTTCCAAAACTTCTCCATCCTCTCCACTGAACCCAACCTTGAGAAGCGTCTCCTTTCTGAATCCATATATATCCATCTAGAAAACAATCCCGTCAATGACAAAATTGACAAAGAAGTCATCTCCTCAACCTATTCCAATATTTTCCATATCCTCAAAACCTCCCGTTAGGTAATCCCACCCGGTTCGTTGCCCTATTCCCACACACCGTCTGATCCTTCCCTGTACCTGCAATACCCATCGGCAAGTCCTTTATCTTTACCGCCGTCCCTCTGTCCTTACTCCCAGGTCGACTTCTCCCCACCCCCTCACCACCCATCCTCTCCTGTCTAGCCCTGGCCCAATCCTTCCCTGTACCTGCAATATCCATCGGCAAGTCCTTTATCTTTACCGCGGTCTTTACCCTCCGTCCTTACTCCCAGCTCCACTTCTCTCCACCCCCTCCCCCCATCCTCTCCTGTCTAGCCCTGCCCCATCCTTCCAGTCTGTTCTCTTCTTGAAACGGTACAGTTCTCAATCTTCTCAATAGGTATGTTACTATGACACTTGTACTGTATTCTCTTGGATACCATATACATGTTTATTTATTTATATTGCTATTATTATACTATATATATGTATATATCTATATATATATACACATATATATATATTTATATTTATATTTTCAAGCATATAGGTACTCATATTTATGTTAATGTTTCTAGCCCTTTTTTTTGTCCTTACCATTGTTATACCATATATGTTTTTACAGCCCTGAAGATGGCTTGTATAGCAAGCCGAAACGTTGGCGGCAATAAATATACATTTTAGCAAATAAAATGTGTTTTATTGAATAAGAACACTGACCGAAACCCCGACGATCAACGCTTCCTAACAAGTTAATTGAATGATTTTCAAACCATTCCACGTATTTTTGCAATGTGCTTTGGATCATTATCCTGATGAATATCTTCATTTTGGGATTTAAAACTTGGCTGTTGAGATAACTGTACAATACTTAGATATTTCTCAGGATTCATTTTCTCCCCTATTCTGGCAATCCATCGAACATTTTGGTTTTTATGAACCCCGACCATTTGACTGCCACCAGCAAAGTTTCGAGTAGACTGGCATTCCCTGTTAGTATTCGGAGACTCAGGTTTTTTTCCAACGCCAGCATTGTCCCTCAGTCCAAAAACGGTTAATTTTTGTTTTATTCTCACCTCACAACTCATCTCCAGTCAGCAATGTTTATGCTTTCAACAAAATGCCGTCGTAGTTGCCTGTGTTTTCCTGATGAAATGGCTTCTTGGTCTTTACCCTTATCTCATATCCCAGACTTCTTAGTGCTCTTATAATAGCTCCAGCACTGACGTGAAACCCCATGTTTGATCTAAGTCTATGTTGGCCTTGTACAGCAATGTCGATCTCGTCCATCCTAATCAGTCGAACCAGTAACTTGCTGTTAATTTCTGAAATTTTTTTTGGTTGACCTCCAACATGTATTGTTTCGAACAATAAAGAGTATTTTTTATAACATATCTACTTACTGTAAAAACATTCAAACCAACTCGAGCAGGAATTTATCTCATCGAAAGGCCTTCATTGACGAAAAGCTTAATACTGTTCTTTATGTCAGAGAAAATTGAGTTCATCCTCATTTTTTAAATTTATCTGGCTTAAATATTATGTTTGATGTCCTTTCTGCTTGGTAGTAACTATTTTCAATAATTAACTTGACACTTTACACCTTGAACTTCACTGCACAACATCCAACACAAAATTTTTGCAATGAACCAAAAACGGAAAGCGTACCCCTGAGAGTGCTAACAATGACTGATCCCCTCAAGATCCTTTTAGAATTATACCTCCTAGTCCCAATTAAATTATTTTGGCCCGGAGTAGTAAATATTATAATGGATTAATTTTTTTGTCTATAATATAACTTAACTTACATATTATTTATTTATTTATTTATTTGTTTTCAGAGACCCGTAACGTTTGGCGATGGTCTCCTTACAGTTTGGCGATGGTCTCCTTACAGTTTGGCGATGGTCTCCTTACAGTTTGGCGATGGTCTCCTTACAGTTTGGCGATGGTCTCCTTACAGTTTGGCGATGGTCTCCTTACAGTTTGGCAATGGTCTCCTTACAGTTTGGCGATTGTCTCCTTACAGTTTGGTGATGGTCTCCTTACAGTTTGGCGATGGTCTCCGTACAGTTTGGCGATGGTCTCCTTACAGTTTGGCGATGGTCTCCTTACAGTTTGGCGATGGTCTCCTTACAGTTTATCACTATGAAAATCAGTCTAAGTCCAAAAGAAAAAGATAATTAAATAAAAAAAAAGGAAATAAATAATTATAAAGTATAACAAAATAAATGAAACTGAAAACAACAAAATAATAGTAAATAAAGGAATAGAAAATAAATAAATATACATAGGTATATTATAAGGAATATGTATAAGTACTTTAAATGAAAATTATCTCAATTCGATTTTTTTACTTTTAATGCAGATGGAGGGCAATTGGAAATTACGTTTAGAAAAAAAAAAAAAAAAAAAAAAAAAAAAAAAAAAAAAAAAAAAAAAAAAAAAAAAAAAGCTCAACTATACTTTACTATAAATTTTACATATTTTATTAAATTTTTGAGTATATGTTCAGTGTTTTTAAATGTTTGAGTATTGTGTTGATGTGAGGGCTACCTGGTAATAATATTTCAACTAAGTCGTGTGGTATTTGTAAGTATGTGTTTTACTGTGAGGTCCTCGTTACAATGGCTGCATTTTGGTCTGTCTGTTTTTTGCATAAGATGTCCGTGAGTTAGTAAGCAGTGTCCAATTCTAAGCCTGGTTAATACTACTTGTTCCCGTCTTGTGAGGTTTTCGTTCAACCAGGCTCCTGTTGTGTTTTTAATCTGTCTTAACTTGCTTTCGGATTTCGTCCATTCTTTTTGCCAGTCGTCCAATATGATGGTTTGTGCTAAGGTACATAAATCTGATGTAGTTACGGTTTCTGAGTTTGTTGAGGGTCTCTGTGTTGCTAATTTCGCTTGTATGTCTACAGATGTACTTTGTGGTATACCAACGTGACCAGGTAGCCAGAACATCGTGACATGTTTGTGTTGACTCTGTAATTGAAATAATGTAGTAAAAATTTTGACGATAAGAGGATGAGTGCTGTATATGTTTCCCATGGAAAGTAAAGAACTCAGTGAGTCCGTGCAAATTGTAATGTCGTTAGTAGTTGAGTTGTGGATGTTAGTCAGTGCGAGAAGAATGGCATGCAGCTCTGCGGAATATACAGAAGTATGGTCGGGTAGTCTTATTGCATGTACGACGTCATTAATTATTGCTGCTGCACCTGTTCCAGTTTGTGTTTTTGATCCGTCCGTGAATATGTATGTACTGTCAGGTCTTTCTCGTATGATGGAGTTAAATATTTTTTTATAAGCGTTAGTAGCAATCGGATCTGTTTTCTTGTATTTAGTCAATGTTAGGTCAATGGCTAAGTTCTTCACTTTCCATGGGGGTATGTCAATGTGATTGTTAGGGTAAATTGAAGTGTGTGCTATTGCTTCATTTGTATCCTCATGAGTTCTAATTTGTAAAGGTTTCTTTTTAGAGTTTAGTCGACTATATTTGTCAAAATAGATATTATTAAGAAATTCTGATACACAAGGTGTACCGAGAGCTTTTGCTTTAATAAGGAATTTTAAGGCAATTATTCTACGCCGATAGTGCAGTGGAGGTTCTCCTGTTTCAGCACATAAGCTTTCGACTGGGCTTGATCTGAAGGCACCTGATGCTAACCTTAATGCTGTATAGTGTATAGTGTCTAATAGTTTAAGAGTGGTCTGGCTGGCAGATGAATAAGCTATACATCCGTAATCCAGAAGAGACCTGGTAAACGATCGATAGAGTGTAAGCATCGTCCATTTGTCAGCTCCCCATTTTGTTGTACTCAGAATCCTTAATAAATTCAATGATTTCTTGCATTTATTAACGAGTTCTTTCAGATGGGGCAACCATGTTAGTTTTTTATCCAGTGTTATGCCAAGAAATGTTAGTGTGTCACTTTGAGTAATAGGTGTATGATTTAATGTAAGGTGGGGGACAGGAGTAGCTCTTTTTTTTGAGAAAACAATATATTTCGTTTTTTCTACGGAGAATTTAAATCCTGTCCTGCAACCCCACCTTTCTAATTCATATATTGTGTTTTGTTCTGCTGTGTGTAATGTTTTGGCTGAACTGTAGATGAGTAAGTCGTCAGCATAAAGGCAATACTTCACACCTTGAGGAATACATTCATGAATTGAATTAATTGCAGCATTGAAAAGAGTTGTACTCAGTACACCTCCTTGGGGCACTCCATTTTCCTGGAGAAATACACCCGAATAAGCGGTACCTACCCTCACCCTGAAAGTTCTCCTCGTAAGATAGTTGTTGATATACTGGAGGATTTTACCATCTATTCCCCATTCAACAAGTTGATTTAATATTAGCCTTCTCCAAGTAGTATCGTAGGCTTTATGTAGGTCTAGTGATACAGCTAATATTTGTTCTTTATTTAGAAATGAGTTTAAAATGTCACTTTCAACTCTTGCAATGTGGTGCATAGTTGAATGTTGTGCTCTAAATCCACACTGAAAGTCGGAAAACTTTTTATTTGTTTCGAGAAACCAGAGAATTCTTTTATTAACCATCCGCTCGAGTACCTTGCAACAACAATTCATTAAAGAAATGGGGCGGTAACTCGATGGTAGCTTCTTATCTTTTCCTGGTTTCAGAATGGGGATCAGTATGGAATCGTTCCAGGAGAGAGGATAGTTACCGCTCTGGAAAACTTCGTTAAATAGGTTCAAAATGGTTCATAGGCCTTTGTTGGGTAGATTTTTCATCATGTCGTAGGTAATTCGGTCAGGTCCTGGTGATGAAGATTTTGAGTTTGAGAGTGCGTATTTAAGTTCGTCTAATGTAAATGTGTCATTTATTGGGTGGTTGTTGGTGAAGTCCACGGTAATGCTGTTTAGTTCAGTTTGGAGTTTATGTTCAAGAAACTGTCTTGTGTAATGTTCACTACTGGATATAGATGCAAAATATTCACCAAGAATATTGCTCATTTCTAACTGATCAGTAGTGATGTTATTGTTTGTCAAGAGGCTTGTTATTGGTGGTATGTACCTTTTGTGTCTAATTTGATTTATTTTTGTCCAAATATTGTGATGTGAAGTATTTTTGTTTATGTTAGATAAAAAATCTACCCAACATTTTTTCTTACTTTGTTTAATTATCCATTGGGCTTTTGCCTTTTTAAGTTTGTAATTTTGAAAGTTCGAATCAGATGGACTCCTACGGAAGAAATTTAGTGCCCGTCTCCTTTCTTTGATTGCCTGCTTACATTCAACATTCCACCAAGGAACTGGTGTTTGTCGGTAATGGTTACTTGTTTGCGGAATGCTCATGTCTGCAGCTTCCGTTATTAATGAGATCAGGTCT
This sequence comes from Gonocerus acuteangulatus, assembly GCA_946811695.1. NCBI lineage: Eukaryota > Metazoa > Arthropoda > Insecta > Hemiptera > Coreidae > Gonocerus > Gonocerus acuteangulatus. The sequence goes on from OX328123.1 coordinate 88,934,904, forward strand.
TGTATAGTTCTTACATCTGTATTATGAAGTTTGTCAGTAATGTTCTGTCGATATGATTCCCTGTCAGCTTTTTTCGTATTATACCTTTTAACTGTGCTGAATCTGGGAGAAGGAGTTTGTTGTTTTATGTAGATCGGGAAGTGGTCGCTCCCATAAGAGTCACTATCAACTTCCCAAGAGAAGCGACTAAACACTGAGGGTGAACATAAAGTGACGTCTATGTTGGATAAAGTCCCTGTCCGTGAGCATAAGTGAGTAGGAGAGTGTGTATTTAGGGATAGTAAGTCAGCCTGTTCAAAAATATTTGTAAGTTGAGCCCCTTTACTATTATTATTTGGAGAATTCCACATATCGCTTAGAGCATTCAGGTCTCCAGCCAGTAGAAGAGGCGTTGGTAATTGTGTAAGTAAGTCTTGCATTGCGTGTACGTCTATTGGTTCACTTGGTGGAAGATAAAGCGAGCAGACAGTAAGACGGTAAGGGATGTGTACTGTTACAGCTACAGCTTGGATAGTAGTCCTCAATGGAACTGATTCACTGTGGATACTATCTGCTACAAATACTGCAACTCCTCCACATGCTTTACCCCCCAAGGTGTAATCTCTCCTATAGAGGGAGTAACCATGGATGCTAACGTTCTTACTGTGTTGTAGGTGGGTCTCCTGAAGCATGATGATTTGTGCAGCAGTGTGCTGCAAAATGCACCTTAGATCAGCAATATGTCTGAAAATACCGTTAATGTTCCACTGCAGTATGGACATATTTTGTTAAATGATATGCAAAAAATATTGTTTTCTTTTTAACTGAAATCCAAAGTGCATAACAAATTTTAGACATAAAATTTTTAAAAGTGAAAATTAAATTTAATAACATACTTGTTTTTAGATCGCATAAAATATAGGAATACTTGATAAGGAAACTGAGAAAAATACGTGACAGAAGAATGTCTGTTTTGATGCAATTATTCATAGAAAACATTTGTTTTACAAGAGTATAGCCATGAATTATCATAAAGATATTTAAAAAAAGATATTTGAACACAAACATGGAAAATAAAAATAAAGAAATATATGAAATAATTAAAGATAATCTAAAAGGAAAAGAAAAGTAAAGAATAAAAAATAAATAAATTATAGACGCTGTTTACCGTGTTTTTACTTTAGGAGTACGAGTTTTTCCATTAGTTCGAGTTTTAGTATTTTTTGACCCTGTTAGTATTTCACTTTCCTTCTCAACAGTTGAAATGGATTTTCTTGTTTTTTCTTGTCTTGTGTAGCAAGTTTCCTTTTACTGATATTTTGGATGCCTGGACTAGTCTCATCAGTTGTCCGGATTCCTTGCGAATATTCTCATAAGTCAATTCAGTATTGAAAAAGCCTCAAACAAGTCAAGTGAGAAGACCCATGGCGATTCTAATCAAACAAGTCCATTACCATTAACAAGTACAAACCCATTAATCCGGACTTACATATTATAGCAACGGTCTTGTGAGTCAAATCCGTTTCGTATTAGATGCAGGATCTTGGGTTTTTACTAAGAAAATAAATGTTTCTAATAAGGCACCTGCGGCTGGACCGCCTGTCTACATATTTTATTCCTTATAACTTCTACATGTATATGCACTTGTAAAAAATACACCAGCAAGGATTTACATATTTTGAAGTTATTTTATAATTCGGTGCCTACATTTTACTTCAATTTGCAATATTTAAAATGGTACAAATTATTATATCCTCAAATAATAAGGAATTTCCAATTCTTAAGTGAACGTTTCTAACTCAATTCTCTAATCCGAGCTGGGGGGAGAGCTTTGGGGGGGGGGGGGGGGGGGGTTAAGCCCCCAGAATGAAAATTCAGAATCTTTTTGGATTAAGTTAGAACAATAAATTGTTTAGGCAAATCATAAATAAAAAAATTCAGTCCCGTAACATGCCACGAGGGTCCTGAGGGGAAGATAGCATAGAGGTATCTGATTCATGACCATACGGCACACTAGGGAGATAGTGTGTTCAGTACTATGCTCCGGCCGCCTGATTTTCCCCTTGGCTGCTTCGACTGCTAGAGTCATTAGCACCCAAGGTACCCATTATTAAAAATTAATTGAAGGTTGGGTTGGCCTAGGGACGGTCAGTGAGGCCTGAATTCAACCCATGAACGAAGATACTAGAAGGAGAAATCTTTAGTGGTTGTTCGGGATTTGAACTCAGGACCTCCAACTTATTAGTCCAGTGCTCTACCACTGAGCTAACCTCGCCCCCTTAGGCAAATATATAGTAATAAGTTCTAATTGATGTATGATAATGATTTCCAGGTGCCTGGTTATAATCATTTGGTTCTACGTCCCCAGGCACGGCGGTAATCCCATACTAAATTAGTCCCCCCAGAAATGTTTGTCTAGAGCCGCCTATGGTTATATCCACTGTTGATCAACCATAGATTTCTGCTAATAAAGACATTAGGAGGTTACTAGGAAACTGGGATGAGATGGAAACACGGTAAGATGGTAGAGTTCTAGCCGGACTTGTAAAGCTAGTAAGTAACCTTGAGTTGTAGCCCTAAGGGCGGATGTAGTGTTGAATAGTGTTATTAGAACTTGCCGAATGACAATCCTTATGTCTATTCATCCGCGGTAGCTTCATTCATCTTGATAATTAATTGATAATACGGCTTGCTTTATCTCCACTCTTTAATTTCTCACATGGTCTTTTTTCTAATCAAACCCTTTCGGTCTCTTCTTTTTGACATAATTTAATTGAAGTCCTGTGCCTTTGTGACAAGGACAAGGTGCTACCGTTAATTGAACAATGTGTACTCTATGTAAGGATTATGACAAATGCCTGGAGAGTTGAGTTTGGGAAGGTAGATGATTTGTTTTATTGTTGCCGACGTTTTGCCCCTTCGCCAGGGCGACAGGAAGAAGGAAAACTATGCCTCCCAGAAGTGCAATTATTTTTTATTAAGCAGAGGCTTCATGCACCGTTTTGCCATGCATTTTCTATGGATGGAGGGAGGAACCTAGGACGTCGACGCGATAACGCATACGGAAGTTCTGACTAGAAAATTTCGCGTTTCTAAACTCATGAAAGATCATGAAAATAACGCTGGTACAACAACGAATACTTGGCACGTTTGTCAAATAAACTGTCCAGTTCGTTAATAAGCAGAATCCGCCTACCAGAACACCATTCGTTTGGCGAAATTCGCGCGAAAAAAGTCGTTGATATGACTTTATAGGCTTCCAGGTACACTTTATATAGGTTTTGTGACGGTGGGAATCAAATGAAATCAATTATAAGGCCTCATTTATATCCGTTATTGATGCAAGTGAGAAAAACTAGACTATTCTTGGGATTTTCGTGTGTTTTTAAAGTATTTCGAAAGCTTAGTACATTTTCTACAATGGTTATTTTTAATTACAGAACGATCTGTTTCGGTGAAATCGGTGCTTGAAACCCGAAAATGTCAGTTTTGCACTTTTGAACGGGTTTTTTTTTTGCCTCAGTTTTCCGCAATTGTTTGTTTTTGTTTTTAATAGTAATATTCTCATTAAAACAAAATTGATTTTTCTTTTAAATATCGAAAGCGAGTTATGGCAATGACCAGTTTTCTGCCCATTGTCGCGCATAAAAATCGCTTTACTTTGAATTTTGTTATTCGGGAGATTTAAAAGTTAGGATGACAGAGTTCCTGCGACAAGGTGGTTCTTTGGAAATTGACTCCAATCTATTGCAGGGAAGTTATTAGTCTTTTGAACAGCCATCTATTACTTAACAGGATTTCGCAACCGTTTCCGAAATATTTAAGAAATCAATTGAGCAGATTGAATAAATGTCAAGGGGATTGGTGTATTTTTGGTGTTTTCTTAATGGACCTAAACTGCTGTATTATGTCGAACCGTTACTTCAGTTCCTACACACGAATAGGCTGGAGTGAAGATAGTGGATAGGTGAGCGGTACTCCGGTCGGGCAGGTTCTAGGCATTCAGCTGGTATGTTGGGATTGCTGCAACAAGGTCTCCCTCTCTATCAGCTGATGCCAATCTCTCCAGTCCAGGATCGGATACTCTACTGGCTTGTAGGAAACAGTTGCTAGGGAGTTTACACTTCATTTCCGCAACTTGTCGGATATCCTTTCGCAATGAAACCTTCCAAAGAACAGTTCAATCTAGAGTCTCCGGGACCCTTGGAAGTCTGGATCAAAAACAGCAGCTCTTACACAGGTGAATAATGAATCATTAATAAGTGGTTTATTTTCTTACAGTCACTGGTGTTTCAAAAATTTTAGAAAAAATGTTCTCTTAAAGCTTGTTTCGCTCCTTCTTGTAGAAGACGCTCTTAAGAAGTTGTCTGGATTTCGCAATCTGCTCGTCTTAAAATGCCGACGTTTCAGAAGCCATCCATGTAAAAATCAGCTACTGGGTTAGCATGACAAGATAATCAGCCAAAGATACCGAAGCTTATCAACAGCCAGGCACCAGATTTATCCGATGCCAAAGAATAATGCCCGGTGTAGATAATCTTACCAGGATTTAAATACATTTTTTTTTATTATTATTATTATTATTTGTTTCTTATCGTGGACGATAAACGCACTGAGCGTCTTCTAAGAAACCAGGAATTTGTTTTATGAGTGTATTTCATTATAAGAAACACGATTTATTTATTACAATTTTATGTATTAAAAATTAAAAACTTTTCTTTACCTAATATGCACTTAAACAATTCCTTTATAACCTGTTGTCATAAAGGAAGGGGTTGTTGACTGTTGTGATTAATCTTGTTTGTAATCGTGTATATTCATTTTTTAGCGTAAGAAGGCTACCAAAGAGTTAGATGAAACGTTCAAAATATAGATTTTTTAAAAAATTTGACGTTTTTTCCTAGCCGAATCCTAACTATTCCTTAATTTATCGCCTCAAATGTTAACTATCTGCGGCTCTTCAATTCTATCAAATTGTTTTTGTTTTTTATTGAATATTGCATTTTTCTCAATTGCCATTTACTACGGCTGTGTTAGCTGATATTGAGATTAAGCTCGTGAATTTTATTGATCACTAGCTGTTACCCGGCGTGCCATGCTACACCTACTTTCTGCATATGGAAAAGCCTAAATAAATTAGAAACCAAATAAGTATTATTAAAATCTAATAACACGAATCTGTAACTGTTTCGAACCCGTGACCTCTCAACTGTAAGTCCTAGACGGCTTTGACATAACCTATAACTCCCCCCGTATCAAGACTTACATGTATGCCAAGTTTGGTAAAAATACGTCTTGTTTATAAAAAGAAACAACAACATACAGACAGCAGCTGGTAGACGTTTTTGACCTGGCCTATGACAATCCCCTGATCAAGACCAACCTGTGTGCCCAGTTTGATCAAAATCCGTCAAACGGTGTGGGTCTGTATAAAGAACAAACATACAGCTGGTAGACGTTTTTGACTTACCCTACGACTCTCCCCAGATTAAGATCTACATGTGTACCGAGTTCAGTCAAAATCCGACGACCGGTGTGGAGTTGTATAAGGGACAAACACACAGACAGACAGCTGGTAGACGTTTTTGACTTAGCCTTCGACTCTCCCCAGATTAAGATCTACATGTGTACCGAGTTTAGTCAAAATCGGATGAACGGTATGGATTTGTATAAGGGACAAACATACAGACAGACAGCTGGTAGATTTTTTTGACCTAGCCTAGGAGATTTCTCGTATCAAGACCTACCATTATTCCAAGTTTGGTCAAAAACGGTCAAACGGTGTGGATTTGTATAAGGAACAAACAAACAGACTCGTGATTTTTATATATATAGATTGGAGCAAGGAAGCAATTCGTATTCATCCAAAAGATTGCTTGATTTTTTTGTAAATTTAGCTATACACATTTTGAGGACCTATTATAACAGTAATGTATTTCTAAATCAAGTACTAATTATTTGCATTAATGTAATTCTCAGGGGACTGCTTAGCAGGTGTTCTCCAGCCCCATTCATACCTGGCTCATTCATAGGTTCCTGTTTACTCCTTGCCTTCGGACCGACAGCTGCTACTTCGGCTATGGCTTTCTTACATCACACCGAACTTGCTCTAACCTCTTTCAGGCACGCTTTTAGTCCACGCAAATTATAGGCTGTCGGCTGCTTTGTTTTTCATTCACAAGGGCAATGCCGTTTCTTATTGTGTCTACAAACAATAACGCTCTCAGCATCAGTCCATTAGAGCAAAGCCAGTGCTATAACCTATCGATATTTTGAATGTTTGTTTAAACATATTGTCTTGTATAGGTTTCTTTAAGGCCTTATACATTCACTCGGGAGCACGTTTGTACGCAGCTATTTCTGTGGTTGAAATTGCAACTTATGTTAATCATACAAATGTATTTCTTATTTACATTCCTGCCATTCTAGCAATCTTTAGTTAATACAAAAATAAAGTACATTGACCATGAATTTCTCAGTAAGGTGGTTCTTTTAAGCCGCCTCCCTAAAAGCTATGCTTGAAATAACCTACATAAATAGAAAAGAAACATTAATAGTTTGCGAAGGTGGATACAGGCAGGGTTCGGTCTTGTTATCATAATAAAACTACATTTTGTATAAGAAGATCCGTTTTTTTTGTTATGTTTCGTCTAAAAATTCAGGCCTTCATCAAGGCGATGAGTAGAGGCGATGATTGCGCATCCGTGAAGGTATAGTTCTCCTTCTTCTCATCGCTCTAATAAAGTCTTGATTTTCAAGACGAAACATATCTGTTTGGATATTCAGACAGACATACAGGACGATTTTTAAGTGTGGATTTCATGTCCTTAGTGGCTAAAACGGAGCCATTTATTTCTTTTAGGTATATAAATTTATAGCAATCAATGATTAAGTTTAATATAGATAAGTGGTACTTTAAAAAGTAATGGATAGCAGTAAATTTCACAAGACCCGTTATCGAAACCATTTCTGAAAGGAGATAAGAATCCTACTTGAAAATACTTGAACTTTGCATTTACAATGAAGTATATATTGACAAACAACAAACGACCATCTACACATTCTTACGATGTACAGAATAAACGGACTAATAGAGAACAGTCCACATATTTTCATTATTACGGCTGTTTATTAATGTCACTGATTTTTTGGGACTCGTTATCTGCAGATTACGACCATTCCTAGCCAGGATTGAGGTGATTTGTTCAAAACTGCAAAAAATTATATACATAAATAGTAGCGTTAATTTTGATGTTACATTATTTAACGTAATAAACTAACTACTTATATGCCGTGAGGAAGCAAGGGTAGTCAGCTAGTTGATTATATGCATCTGCTCAGCAACTATAGCGATTAACAGATAACTAAATGTGTGACTTAACTCTGATGTCACACATTTCGTTACCGAACTAAGCTAATAAATGGTGTAAATAAAAGAAGTTCTTATGCTGAAATCATTATTACTATATAAAGTTTCACATTATTCTAAACAAAAAGGAATAAATCAATTTTGATAAAAATGAAAGAAAAAAATGATGCCACTTGTTTCAGTGTTAGTTAAAGATTCATAAATCATATGATATCTAAATTTTGTTCAATTCTTTTTATTTATTTAAATTTTAACGTACATTTATTATTATTTTTTTAAATTTTAACGTCCATTTATTATTAACTACGAATTTTTGGATGGGTTATCTAGAGGTTACCACCCTTCATTTATTATTAACTACGAATTTAGGACGGGTTATCTATAGGTTACCACCCTTCTCTAGCCAGGATTTTTTCTAAAGAAAAGCCACCACCCCTAGTGGGAGTCGAACCCAATCAATTCTATTTAAATTAAGACAAAAACAAGTTTTGCTGGTATATGTGATGGTTTTAATGTTTGAATGGCGAATTACAGAAAAACTGAATGTACTTAATTGAATCAAAAATAATGCTTCTTAAAATGTAATCATCAGGAAATAAATATAAAGAATAACATTAGCCATCGATATTAGTTGAATAAGAACAAGTATTATTTCAGTGTAAAACCTGCTTCAGATATTGATTTGAGTATAAAAAAAATACAGTTACAGTTAAATACTCGATGAAAACAAGGAAAATAAAAAGTAATAGTATTCATAGAGAATAAAAAACAATAGGATATAAAAGTAAAAAGTCAAATAACATATATTTAATAATATTAACACAACAAAAGATATTTAAACAACCATATATATATATATATATATATATATATGTATATATATACATACATACATGAACGCAGCATAAATAAGAAAAAATAACTTATATAATCGCACTGGTATGTGCAACATCGTAATTGTTTTGTCTGTTTTGATATGTAGAAATTGATTGCGTAAAGCAATTTGTACATTACAACAAAATGGAGACACTGATATTTATTCTTCCTGTTTAGCGGAATAAAATTGATTTTGTGATGACTCGTAGATAAGTGATCGTGAGGATAGTTTAGAAAGGCTGAGTGAAGGGCAAATAATTTGGCTAGTGTGATAGATTGGAAGGGATCACTGCCAAGTATCTTGTTAAAGGAATTCTGTTCTATACAACATGATAGGGATTTAACATTGAGTAACATACATCATATCTTTAAAATAACATGGCTTCAATACCAAGCTATAATATCAAGATCATTGAGAATGGATGTTGTCTACAGGGCCTGAGGGTCCTGTGCATAAACAACATTCATCCATAGTGAAAATAGTCCTTAAAATAAATTGCAAATCTTGTTTCATTTCCGCTTATGTGTCATAAATGGATGATTGGTGGACCAGTGAAAATTGTAGCAGTTCTGGTTAACTCATATATATCACAGATATTAAATAAAGTAATTTAGTAATTTTATTACTAAAAAGATCTTATGTCAAGTTGCGTACTTTTAGATCGTTGAATATCATTTGTGATCTATTGACTAATTACTTCTTTTAATAAGCTGGTTTAATTCTAGCTTCATTAATTTATTATAATTAAAGGTTTTTTTTTTTCAATGTCAGTGATTGGACATGTCTTATTAGACCCTTACATTTTATCCATCACTAGTTATTATTACTTTGTTTTTATTTTGATGAATCGGCGGCAGTGGCCATTAGCACCATTTTCTATTGTTTATTTTTTTTTTTAAACTAAAGAAGGAACAATCAAGGAATTAAACTAAACTGCTCAAACTCTGGTTAGTTTATTTTTTAAAAATATACTAGAACTAACTATCTTTAATTTTAAATTTATTCCTAAATTATTGGCTATTTATCGAAACTTGTTCACTCTAAAAAACGTTCACACAATAAATACATACGTACTCCGGATAGAATAACATACAAATTATTTACACTCCCGTTGATAGTAAATTTTAAATGCTGATGAATTTCACCGACTATATATATCTCTGTAAATATTTTCTGTATATTAAATACTCCACTAATTTCTTCACAGATGCTTCTTTTCTACTCACCAGTTCTATTTTATAGCAGTAAACGTATTAGGGGACGAAAGAGGCTCAGTCGTAGGGCACTTTACTCATATTTAGGAATACCTCAATTGAAAACTTAGGCGCAAATTAAAAAAAATTATATATTCTCGTTCAAGGATCGGATTCGGAGTCCCAGGCTTCGCTACGCCTAGCCTTCAATTATTTTGATGTGTACACTTAATGGCAGATATCAGGCGTTCCGAATATAGTACCACACTATCTCTTAGGGATGGGCGATAGTCGATAGTTCAGTACTATCGATAGGCCGATATTATTGACTAAAAAATATCGATACTATCGATAGTTATTCGTTAGTGGCTTTCCATATTCCTTACATGCCTGTCCAATGAATAATTTAATGTTATTGAATTGAATTATCTATTACTTGCAAGATTAGGTATATTTATAAGATTACACAAAGGTTTAAAACAAAAAACTAATTTACTTAAATTTATAAAAAGCATTTCCAGAGAAAAAAATATCAAGAGGCACAAAAAAGTGCAATTATTTTAAACTGTTTTAGTTTTTCTCCTTGTGCTACATATTACCAGAAAGGAAGACCAACATTTCCACTTTTTTTGGCTCAGTCTGTTCCGCAGCTGAAAAACGATTTTTCCAGCGGCTGAAAATACACGTTCTAAGGCTACAGACGAGCCTGGAACACAAAGGTATTTTCTGGCTACTTTATGCAGTTGGTTGTATTAACCAGACGGTTATTTTTCAGTGTTTAATTCACCAGACGCGTCAGTATTTAATACCACAGCCCTCCAGGTGCTGAGAACTTGGCTATCAGTACTATCGATAGCAATGAACTATCGATACATCGATAGTAACTATCTACTATCGCCCATACCTACTATCTCTCTAGTGAGCCGTATGGTCAAGAATGAGATATGTGCCCCTCAGGTCCCTCGTGGCTTGTTACGAGAGTAATTTTGTTTTTGCTAAACTTATTAATCTAGTAAAAGTTACTAAATATTAAAAATTTATTAGTTTTTTTTTAATAAACCTGTAAAATTGATTTGAACTACAATTTACCTACAGGTAATCATAATTATGATCATTAATAAATGTGATTGTTGTGCTAAGGTTTTTCTTTTCCTTTCATGTATTTCCCAAACAATAGATTATCTGCATAATGTTGCACCGCATAAGAGAAGTAAATATATTTTTAAATATGGTTATTTGAAACCCAATATTTTGTAAATTAACTGTATTTTTCCCAATAACGTCTACCATCCATAGAAATAGGAGTAGGCGTACAACGTTTCAAAATTCAGGGTAAACTGTATTACAGCCACCCCTGCCTATCTGTCGGTTGAGAAGAATTGTCGAAAACGCCACATGTGGTGGTGAAAAAGGACGTCGTACTATTCGTTGAGGTTATGTACTTTTATCACTTCCAATATCTCGGTAATTTTGCAGATCACTTAATTTAACAGCACAGACTGCTGAGGTCATCGGCACAGATCACATCTCCAGGAAATTTTATTATCTGGCTCAACTGGAAATTTCGTTATCTGGAATGGAGCAGGGAAATGACTACAATAGGATTATGATAATTTCCATGCTTCACATCACAACATGGCATTATAACACTCTAATAAAGGCAGATTATATTACTCTCTTATAAGCTCCTCTAAGTAAGTACTCGTAATCGGATAAATTTATTAAACCAAATAATAATGAGACGAAGGTAATTAGCCGTCAAGGTGATAAGAAGTAAGTTGGGATTCGGATAAGAAGAACAATCAAATTTTAATAAAAATCTCTATTTAGGACTTTTCGGCGTGCTCATTGGGAGCTTTCTTCAGCTAGAAAAAAAAACTAACAAATATACACAATCACCGTAGAGAATAAATAATAACAGTAAAACATAAACATTGGTTATAAAACATTTTTATTTGTCTAATAGTTTTTCATCGAACTAAAGTTAAGAATAAGGACAAATTATTAAAGGACTAAAATGACTAAAGTCCATAAAAACACAGAGATAATACTATGTATTTAATGAAAATTAAAAATATTATTATCTCTATGTTTATACGTACTGTCATTTTACTTAGTTCCTTTATTAATTTTTCCTTATTCATAAGTAATTGTAAGTTATATAAAAAAAGGCCGTCACGCAGGAGCTGCATAACTAAGCACTTTCCTCAGAATTGGGTATCGTCGAGTGAATTCCTGAATAAATTGCTTAAAATAACCTATATAGATAAATAAAATAAAAACATAAAATAAACAAAAATAACACCTGTTTCAATTCAATTCAAACATAGTACAATATAAATCCCCCCCCCCTTCCGATAGACCGATTTAGTTCATTTTTACAACACTTCTTCCTTATTAGATACCCAGGACGTATACCGCGTTTCGTTAAAATACAGCAGAAATTACGACCGGTATGAGCAAATTAGTAATTTCTATCCGGAGTAAACTCCCCCTTCTTGTCAAACGATTTAGTTTATTTTTACAACAAATTTTTCTCTTCAGTTGACCACAACAAATGCCGAGTTTCGTTGAAATATAACAAAAATTATGGCTGGTATTGACAAATAACTACTTTGGCTCCGGAGTAAACCCCCCCCCCCCCCCCCCTCCGGATGGACCAATTTGGTTGGTTAACGAACTCGATCAATCGTTTGATGGGGGAATACTATTTACCAAGTTTCGTGGCGAAAAACCATATAACTATATATATATATATATATATATATATATATATATATATATATATATATATATATATATATATATAAATTTTAACTGGGGTCATTTTTGGTGTCTACTAGGTAGGATCGATAAAGATTCGAAGAAATTTTTCAAAAATTCCGTCATGAGTGCAACCTCAATAGCTACTTTCTTGCGGAGGAAAGTGCTAAAAACTATTGTGCATTTGCCTTATAATATTTTGTTACGTACAAAACATATGTGTATATATATACATATGTGTATATATATATATATATATATATATATATATATATATATATATATACATCTGTGCATATATACAGAAATGTATATAACATTAATTACAGCAAGTATTAGGTGTTTGGAAATGAAAATGATTATTTTCTGCTGCTGGTATCTCTAGAGGAGCAGCGCAAATGCTCTTGGCTGGAATTGTTATTGCTCAGAATATCCCGTCTCTAAAATACTTTTATATTAGTTTCGCTCTCTGTTCATCATCATACTAAAATAACAAGAGTTGAAGAAACGATATTGGTAATCTGGAGCAATAAAAGCCCCCAAACGACATCTAAATTAACGAAGTCCATGAAGAGAAGACTTCAGGAGGTTATGCAAAGAGAAGGGTTCACTGCTAAGTACTGAAGAACGATATAAATATGTACTTATTTTAACGTTTTTTTTTTGTAAATTTAGTTCATAATTCCGATTATTTTTGTGTCCTTATATTTATACTTTGATGGTTTTTGTTATTTTTTTTTACTAATTAATATATGTTTATTGTTTAAAAGTGAGCTGATTTTCATCCTTAATGTTTGACATTCAATTGTGTAAAAAGTATTTTTTTTTTTAGACAGAATTATATTTGAACAGGATATCGAAACTTTAGTTTTTCCAATTACTTTTAGGAGACATTTTGTATATATGTGTATATATATATATATATATATATATATATATATATATATATATATATATATATATTGGTCTTGGAAAATGGTCTGATGATTTGGAAAATCGTGTTGCACTAATTAAAATGTACACCATCTGTTTTTACAAGCCCGAAGAAGAGGATCGCTTCCTCTGTTCCTAAAGTCACAATCTGACAATTACTATTTATTGTTTTAAACGCCCATATATTTTTTGTAATTGTTGATTAAATATTCCTATCATACGCACCGTTGTTTCTGAAATCCGCTAGATTCCAAGGTATCAACGCTCATTTCATACTTCCTGAGTTGGAACAGCGTTAATGTGGGAACACTTTTACCTTCCGCTCAAGCCTAATAACAGGTTTATAAGTTTCTACTCCTTTCTGGAATATTGACTACATTAATTAATTCCTGTAGAGAACTATCTCGGTAGAAAAGGTTCATCTCTGGGACTACTCGTTTGAGTTGGTTTGAATTTTTGTATTATGGTGGCTCTTACTATTGATCCTAAACCAATAAATGTGCACATGTGGGGCGTAATTATGTACATACAAACAACAAATATTTGTACCACTCGTTTTGCTCCTCCTGACCGTCTGTCGCCTTAAGTTGTTCTAAGCTGCACCGAACGCCTTCTGCACGTGAAACCCTTCTTGACCCGGATGATCTCTATGATAGTCCATTCCCTTTTTGAGAGTAGAAAGCTAACTCGCCCTTCTCCATAGACCTCGCATTCGTAAGAAGAACACATGTAACAAGGCGTTTTCTTCCTTCAGTCCACCCATTGATTCCAACGATGAGCAGATCTCTCCTTACTTATTAGCGCTCAATTACTTAAAGAGAAAACTAACTACAGTTTAACTGGTCGTGTTGTTAACAAGCTCCGGGGGGCGCGGGTGTTCACATTTCAAGTGCAACAATCCTAATAGTTTTCTTTTCCAAGGAAGGGAAACGAAGATCTATGGAGTAAAACTGTTTAAAATGTAAGTAAATCTGAAGATATTATTTATTATTAATTACAATCACTACTTCTTTCGCGAATTACACATTGTTCTTCACTTTCCATTAAATGGCGAAGTAAAACGTTTAATTAGCACACCATTTTATAATAATGGATAGCAATAAATAAGCATTTAACACATTTTAACCAGACATATCGGATTAGTATTTACTTGCGTCAGTAGGTATGTCTATGTTCTTTAAATGTTTTTACTACCGTGTCAACGTGGTTGCTATCATCTGCAAGAAGCCCTTTCAAGTCAATAGGGCTAGAGCCCCATGGTTTATGGCCGTAGTTGATCTGTCATAATTGGTAGGGTCTCAATATATGCATGGTTGTACATATTTGGCAAGTTGATTTGTCTTCAATAGTCATTATATACACGCTTGTAGCCATACGTAGTCAGGCTAATATGACTTCTTCGCGCCACTCAGTGGGGCCAAACGCCCGATTTTTTTTGATTTTTTTTTTTGGGGGGGGGCTGTAGGTACTTGAATCTATCTGATTTCGGTATCATTTTTTGAATGATTCAGCACTTTTTGTGCTGAATCGAATGAGACCCTGTCAATTCGATAGAATAATTATTTTGAACGATGGACGGGCTTTATATTAAAAAAAAACGTCATAAATCTCATGATCCTCAATAAATAAATATATTAAAAAAAATTAATTTCGTTTAGAGCCTTCTGCTCAAATTCAGAAACAAAAATAAGCTTTAGGTCCTAATATAGGTCGACAGGCCTATGTAATGTACTGTATAACATACAGTCTTATGTTTCGTACGTGGCCACCGCGCATGCGCGAACTCCAGCGGACACTTTTTTGTAACTTTTTTTTTTAGTTAAGTCATTGCTAAAGTATATTTATGTTAAAAACGTGAAAAAAAGCAAGTACATATTCAATTTAGAAAAGTTAATGTTTGCCCAATGGATCGAGGGATGAATAATCTATACATATAATAAAATTCTAACAGATCGGTGTCTCTACAGGGAAGATATGAGGGAAAAAATACTGTTTGGGGCCTTTATAAACGTAATAGTACCCAAAAAATGTTTTTTTAGAATTTTTGTCTGTTTGTCTGCTGTCAGTCAGACACTCTACACACTAGGGTTTAACAGTCCCTAAGTGACTCTGTCACGTTTAACAATCCTAGCAGCCTGTCTGCTTGATCCCCCTTGGCTACACGCCTAATATTGTGTATAGAGAAGCATTACTATAATGTAGATTTTTGTTAAATACACATATGACGGTGTTTATAATCCAAAATAAACCAAAAGATATATCCAAAAATGCTGCCCTGTCACTATCCACGCGGACTCAGTCGCGGGCACAGCTAGTTCCAAACATATTTTTGTGTGCTGATTTGAAAAGTTACAACCGACGTGATCTAGGCGCACGGTAGTGCGCCAGGCCAACTTCCGGCCTAAGCATACTGTGTGTATATTACAGGAGGTATTAGAGCCGATTTTTACCCTCTCATAACTTTCAACCACGTAAAGATAAAGTTATGAAATTTTACACAGGTATTATACTACTAGATGTAAGTAAAACTAAATTTTCATAATTCTACATCGAATAGTTTCTGAGATATAAGCGATCGAAAATCGGGATTTATAGGACTCACTCACTCACTGACTCATCAAAATTATTAGGCACTTCCCATGATGCTAGAGACTTGCAATTTTGCATGAAGATAGATATGAAGACGTTATTAAAGGAAAAAATCGAAAAATCGCGAAACGTTGTGTTTGACTCCGCTTCCGGGGCGGGGGCGTTCCAGTTTTGTACTTCCTTCGGAAACCCATCATTCCGTCCGAAACCCATGATGTGGGGTATCAAATGAATTGTCTCGGTATGAAGAACCTATATTTGATGTTTTAAGAAACAATTAGACGCATATAGGCTCGGTAAAAATCTTATACCAGCTGTCTGTCTGTATGTTTGTTCATCTTAAAAATCCGTACCGTTTGACCGATTTTGACCAAACTTGGGACACAGATGGATCTTGATACGGGGAGAATCATAGGCTAGGTTAAATTGTCTATCAGCTGTCTGTCTGTCTGTTTGTTCCTTATACAAATACACACCGTTTGACCGATTTTGACCCACATGTCGGTCTTTCTCCGGGTAGTGTCATAGGCTAGTCAAAATCGTCTATCAGCTGTCTGTCTGCATGTTTGTTCCTTACACAAATTCACAACATTTGACCGATTTTGACCAAACATGGCACACAGGTAGGCCTTGGTCCGGGGAATGCACTAGGCTAGGTAAAAAAGGTCTTTCAGCTGTCTGTCTGTGTTTCCATTATTATTGTTACTATTTTTATTTGTATTATTATTATAGTTGTTATCATTACGCTATCACATTTCTCTATTTTAATATTATTATTATTATACTTAAAAAAAAAAAAAAAAATTATAAAAAAAAAAAAAAATGTATATTACTTTGATTGTAATGCAGGCAGTATTGGAAGATGGAACCTGCAGAACCTAAATGAACTCCCACAGTATAAGGATACTATATTGTGGAACAAAAAAAGAAAAAGCCATTCAATTTATTCCTCATATAAATCCACAGCTTTTTAGCGATTTTGACCAAACTTGGCACACAGGTAGGGGTTGATACGGGGAGTGTCATAGGCTAGGTTAAAATCATCTGTCAGCTTTCTGTCTATCTGTTTTTTCGTTATACGAATTCACACCGTTTGGCCTATTTTGACCAAACTTGGCACGCAGGTAGGTCTTGATACGGGAGTGTCATATTACCTATGACGTTTTTTACTTTTTGTTCCATCGAAATGCCATCATTCCTTCTGAAACCCATCTTGTGGGGTATCAAATGAATCGTCTTGGTAAGGAGAACCTATATTTGATGTTTTAAAAAACAGTTCGACATATCTTAACAAACACAGTTGTGACTTCTTTCTTAAATGTAGTAAATAAAGTCGTAGGGGTTCACTGCATAATATACTTCGAAGCAGTTACTAAGTTTTTCAAAGTCGAGCCATCTAAAGTACCAAGTTTAAGATTACAAACCCAAAATGTATCGTCTTTGTTTCTTATATTTTTCTTGAAGGCCTTCTGCACTTTCCCTATTGTGATCTTTATCCTCGGGATAAGGTTCCTGTGTTTTACAGTGTAATAGTTTAGTTAAGAGAGCAATCAATTTGTCCTCTAAAGTAATGTCATCTGGAAGAGCTTCTGACTTTTCTAGTCTAGTGATTAGATGTATGTAGGTTGATTATTGGTATCAAATATCAAGCAGTAAGGAGAACCTTATGCAGAATCCAAAGACCCTGGTTTTATATGAAGTACAAAAGCCAGTAGGTATGCGGCAACTAAATTCTATTTAATACTTAGAAAAAAGGAATGAGATCCCCAAAAAAACATAAAAGTGAAATAGAGGCCAAGTTCCTGCCCCCACAAAGAAACACTCCCTTCCTCAAAAATATCCCCTCCTAAAACCCCCCAAAAACGCCTTACCATTCTACACTCCAAAAAAGTAGTATGAGTTGGTGTATGAATTCAACCAAAAATATTTGCCAATACAAGAGATGATACAAGAAAGAAATGTCCAAGTTCATTACTTGGAAGACCTCATAGTTACTAAGAACAGTAAAGACACTTCAACTGACCTTTAAAAACACCAATAAAAATACTTATATCCAGTTACTAATATATCACTTTCCTCAACCAGGTATATTCTTAAACTTGGCAATGTTTAGTTTTTCTCTAAAGATAATTTCGGCACAATAAAAACATTGCCAAGTTTAAGAATATACCTGGTTGAGGAAAGTGATATTTTAGTAACTGGATATAAGTATTTTTATTGGTGTTTTTAAAGGTCAGTTGAAGTGTCTTTACTGTTCTTAGTAACTATGAGGTCTTCTAAGTAATGAACTTGGACATTACTTTCTTGTATCATCTCTTGTATTGGCAAATATTTTTGGTTGAATTCATACACCAACTCATACTACTTTTTTGGAGTGTAGAATGGTAAGGCGTTTTTGGGGGGTTTTAGGAGGGGATATTTTTGAGGAAGGGAGTGTTTCTTTGTGGGGGCAGGAACTTGGCCTCTATTTCACTTTTATGTTTTTTTGGGGATACTGTTTACTCTCCTCAACGTATTCCTCTTTATTTTTAAAATTTATGGCGAAAACATTTAACTATTTCTCATGAGGTGGACGGCGGATCTTATTGTTAATGTTCAGTTATATGCGGAATTACCTCTCTGCAGGAAATAATAATGGATGAGATGATTTTCGTGAAGGAATTATAAATATGAAGTTTTGAGGCAAATTAAAAATAAATCGGCGATTATTACAAACACACACACACACACACACATATATGTATGTATATATTGTTTTAAATTGCATCGCTGGGGTTCACATGTTTGGTTTGTGATAGGGCTTCTCTGCAGCAGTGTTGCTCTTTCTCCGTGTTGCAATATTTCGTCGGTTTTATCTTCTACTTCGTCAAGTTTCCTTGTTGCGTCCTTCCCTTAACAACCACTAAGGATGCTAGTAGTAATTCTGACGAAGTCGGATATGAAACCGACAAAATATTGCTACAAGGGGAGGAGCAACACCGCTGGAGAGAGAAGCCGTACAACAAACCAAACGTATGTACATGTATGTGCGCGCTCGTCTGTATATATATATATATATATATATATATATATATATATATATATATATATATATATATATATATATTCCTCGGGAATGTGCAGAAGGATGGAAACCTTCTGATATCGTCGATACAAATGCAAAGTATCGAATGTGAAAAAACACATTTTTCATTTTCAATTTTTCTAATTGCTGTTGGACTGATGTACGTTTTGGCAAAAACTCGAAAATTAATGAAAATAACTATCGATTAAAGATAATCAAACTAACGAATGTGCATTAACTCTAATTAAAATACATCATAGGATAAAATATATATAAAGTCATCTATAAAGTACCAACCAATTTTCACATTCGATACTTGGCATTTGTACCGACGATATGCCCTCCCTAAAACCTGCTTCATGTATATGTGAACTTAAACATTTAAATGAATAAATCATCTTTTATATACACTTTATCTCATTATAGTATTTTTTAATTGTTTCAGGTGAGCCAACTTCCAATACAAAGGGAAATATATTGACTAAATTGATTTCAAGGTAAAAAATATTATCACTCCAGTAGCATTTATATTTTTTTTTCTTTTTTAGCACTTTCCTCCGAAGGAAAGTATTTAGCACTTTCCTCCGAAGGAAAGTAGCTATTGAGGTTGGCCTCATGACGGAATTTTTGAAAAATTTCTTCAAATCTTTATCGATCCTACCTAGTAGACAGCGAAAATGACCCCCGTTAAAATTTATATATATCTATATATATATATATATATATATATATATATATATATATATATATGTCTGTTAACACGATAGCGGCCAGAGTTTTTGTTTTTTCGTCACGAAACTTAGTACATAGCATTCAATTAGCAAACGATTGAACGAGTTCGTTAACCAACATAATTGGTCCACCGGAAGGGGGGGTTTACTCCGGACCCAAATTACTAATATACTCATACTGGTCGTAATTTCTGCTGTATTGTAACGAAACGCGGTATACTTCGTGGGTAACTCATGAGAAAGAAGTGTTGTAAAAATGAGCTGAATCGGTCAATCGGAAAGCGGGGGTTTAATTTGTAATATATTTCAATAGAAAAGCCCGCCAGACGTAGGTTCACAAAGCCGCCACAAGGAGCGCTTTCTACCACTGAGAGTGACTGTATGCTGTTCCTGCGTTAGATCAAAATACGATAATATGAGGTTTTTTTTATTTATTACGTAGTGCAATAGGTACTAAGGTCCGGGACAAAAAGATAGCCCACCCAATATTTTTCATCATAATCAATTGTAATCATTGATATAATTTTTTCGAATTAATCTGTAGTGTATTCAGCTCAAATGTGGTCTGATTTGATCCGTTAGAAAGCAGGAAAAAAATAGTTTGAGAGAATTCATGTTATTATTTGATTTGGGATGAGACAAAATGATAGCACACTTGTTGTTTATTTACAAACAAAGCCAAATCCCTCTGAGTAGACAATGCTAATCCAGTTCTGTTTCTGCTTTCATGCTGTTAACATTAAATTAGTGCCATGGGACGAGCAAAATCACTGACCCCAAGTGAAAAAAATATCATTCAGCGA
Organism: Gonocerus acuteangulatus; assembly: GCA_946811695.1. Lineage (NCBI taxonomy): Eukaryota > Metazoa > Arthropoda > Insecta > Hemiptera > Coreidae > Gonocerus > Gonocerus acuteangulatus. The sequence continues at coordinate 88,955,205 of OX328123.1, forward strand.
ATGAAAAATCGAGGGTTTTGTATTTCCGATATTTCAAAAAATACCGGTAGGAGTAGGAAGGTAATTTTAAATTTTTTGAAGTCTCCAGAAAGCTATGGGACGAAGAAATCACCTGGGAGACCGCCAGCTTTATCAACACGTGAAAAACGGGCAATTCTAAGGGAAGCGTCCAACTCAACTTTAACGGCCCGTCAAATTGCGGCGAAAGCTGGTGTAGTGACGAATGTGAAAAACGTCCAAAGGGTCATTCGTGCAGCTTCTCACATCAAAAGGAAGAAAATGAAAGGTATTCCACCTTTAACCTCGGCACATAAAGAAAGAAGAAAGGAGTTTGCCCGTGAACATGTCCAATGGAAAGACGAGTGGAAAACAGTCTTGTTCACAGACGAAAAAAAATTTAATCTTGACGGTCCTGATGGCTGGGCTCACTATTACCATGACCTACGGAAGGAGGAAAAAGTGTTTTCCAAGAGGCAAATGGGAGGAGGCAGCGTCATGATATGGGGAGGCATTGGATATGATCACAAAACTGATTTAGTGTTTATTTCTGGTCGAATGAACAGTCAGCATTATGTTAATTTGTTGGAAAACCAACTAAAAAAATATTTTGAACTTGTTCCTAAAGAGGACGTAATTTTTCAGCAAGACAATGCTCCAGTCCACACGGCAAAAGTTGCAAAAGAGTTTTTTAGAAAAGAAAATATTAGAACTATAGATTGGCCGGCAAGATCCCCGGACTTTAATATCATCGAAAATGTTTGGGGGCATCTTGCGAGAAGTGTTTACAGTGGTAGCCGACAATTTGAGTCCGTTGAAGAATTAAAACAAACAATTCAGGAGGAGTGGGCAAATCTCCCTCAAGAATTGATTCGGCGTCATTTTAACTCACTTTCAAATCGTATGATTGCTGCATTAGAAAAAGGTGGTGCGTATACAGGATATTAAATTTTAATTTGTATTATTTTAATTGTGTTTTAATAAAGAATTTTATTATTATTGTTCACTGTGCTATCTTTTTGTCTCACCCCAAATCAAGTATTATTTACTAATTCTTACAAATTAATTATTTTCAACTCCTAAACCTGAACATCGGTTCAAATTTGAGTAGAATACCCTAGATATTAATTTAAAAAAATTATATCAATGGTTGAAATTGATTAAGAGAAAAAATATTGGGTGAGCTATCTTTTTATCCCGGACCTTATGTGTAAACATAACTCTGGAAGCAAATTAATAATTGATCAGTTACTCATTACAAATTTAAAAGAGAACTATTCATGTTTTTATTTTATTTATGTAGGATATTTTAAGCAAATTGTTCTGGAAAGCAGTCTACACTACCCAAATTCTGAGGAAAGTGCTTAGTTATGCAGCTCCTGCGTGACGGACTTTTTTGAAATATATTATAACTTACCTAATCTGAACTCGAAGAGGAACCCAAGTAAAAAGATTAATTTACATAATATTTTATCAAAATTTATTATATTATAATTAGTTTCCACTTCATAGTGAACTTTATCATCTCTTTTTAGCGCAGTTCCTCCCTCCCCCATTGGGAGGAACCCCGCTTATAAGGTTGATACAATGAAACAATCCGGAAGTTCCGACTGGAAAATTTCGCGTTTCAGAACCCCTAGAGACCGAAAATAACGGTGGTTCAAATTTGTATATATATATATATATATATATATATATATATATATATATACAAAAATCGTTCGTCTAATGTGAAAGGTCAAGTTCGTTAACCAGCAAAATCCGCCTACTGGAAGATGGCGTTTGGGGCGAAATTCACGCAAACAAAATTGTAACGCTTACGTTTTTGAGTTCATAAGCTTGTAAGTACTCGTTTTATATGCTTCCTGGGCTAGGAAAACGAATGAAACCATTTTCAAGGCGATAGCTTTAACCGTTTTCGAGAAAATTGGAAAAATAGTTTTTGAATACCGTTTTTGGTTTGGGTACTTAGAATCATGGGATTCAGTTGAAACATTTTCTGCATGTTCTACTTTCATCAAAACTAATATGTTGAAATTTTGGTTACGTTTGGAGTTAAGGAAGGGTCAGAATAAAATATTTTATTAACAGACATAAAAAGTTTTAGTAACTTTGTTTACTTTCCTTAATATCTCGAAAAAGGTTGAGAATCTTCGTAAACGGAAGAATACCATTAGAAAGCTTATTAAATGCTCTAAAAAAAAGGTTCTAATGAAAGTTTTGATTAGGCAATGTCAATCGGAGAAATAAGACCTTAAAACTTTAAAGTAATTGATTTCGCTTATTCGAACTCTTCTTTTTGTCTGTATTCCTTGTTATTTTTTAATTGCTTATAGTTGGATAATGTATTTGAAAATAAAACAGGTTAAGAAAAACAATTTAATGTTAGAGATATGGATTTCCAAGATATAGCTTTTCAACTGCCTAGTGTCCTTCCTAGGGAGGGTTCTTTGTCTTTGATTTTGGTACTTAGAATTATGGGATACAGTTGAAACATTTTCTGCATGTTCGAATTTCATCAACACTAATATGTTGAAATTTTTGTTACGTTTAGAGTAAAGGAAGGATTAGAATAAAATATTTTATTAACTGACAAAAAACGTTTTGGTAACTTTGTATAATTTCGTTAGTATCTCGAAAACCGTGGACAATCTTGTGAAGCGGAAGATTACCATTCGGAAGCTTACTAAATGCTCTACAAAAAAGGTTCTGAAGAAAGTTTCAATTAGGCGATGTCAATCGGAGAAATAAGTGCTTAAAGCTTTAAATTAATTGATTTCGTTTATTCCAATGGTTCTTTTTGTCTGTTTTATTTCTTGTTATGTTTTAATTGCTTATAGTTGGATAATGTATTTGACAATAAAACTGGTTAAGTAAAATAACAAAAACAATTTATTGTTAGAAATATAGATTTCCAAGATTCCAAGACCTTGTCACTAGCGGGTCCGTTTCTAGTGTAGCCGGCCCTTCCAGGTAAGATTGTAAATCATGACCTTTCAAGACTTTACTACTCACAGGAATGGCGTTAGTGACCTTAAGGGTTGACACGCCATTATAATAATTAATTAAAAAAAAGACTGGTGGAACCAAAATAATAACTGCTTCTATTTTAATCTTTCCAAATTAGACTAGGGATATGAACGGAACCGCGCTAAGATGATGCAGTTCCTGCGAGACGGACTTTTTTAATAGCTGTACCTAGAATCCTATTAACGCAAAAGCGTAAAAATCGACAATCACTTTCTGCCAATTGATATATTATTTTTCATTATTTTATCTTGTCTCTTCTGGAAAGTACTTCTCGTTTCTGTTCATTCAGAATCCCTAAGTTGTTTGAATATTACCTTTTTTAATAAATTGCTGAAGAGGGAAACGATGTTAATTAGGCACAATTTATGACATTATGAATTATTCTCCGCGTATAATGGAAAGGTCATAAGAATCGAAAGAGCTGATAAACTTTATTTATAATTTCATAGTTTGTCCATCTTTTGAAATTTACATCTTAATATTTCAGATTAGGCAAATTTAGTACGCTTTCTGAATATTTCAATTTCTACTCTTCGCCGTTTCCTACTTTTACAATTATATTTATGTATGTGAAGTGTAACTAATCTTATTTTGTGAAGCTTAGTTTATAATTTCCTTTCATATATATTATGATTAATTGCCTAAATATCTTTATTTACTCTTAGATCTAGTCAGAAAATGTTGTAATAAAACATTTTTTGATTTTATTTTTTTTCTTTAAACAATTAGGTACGTTTGTCTTCTAGTTAGTGTGAAATTACTTCTATATATTTTAAAGATAGACATAAACCCACAGGTACCAATTTAGACAATTTGTTCTTGATGTATGTAAGCTACTACCATGGCCCGTTCCAGGGGTTACATCCTGATTTTTTTCCAATTATGCAACATCAACATCAATCGACAGCTCTTTCTGGCTACATCGGGTCAATGTCATAAGAATGTTTCCTCCCTACAAGACATAAAGAAAAGAAATATAAGAAATACATTAAGAAAACTCCTTATTAATAGCGTTAATGATTAGTTAACGCGGATAATGTTTTATAACTGTATACATTACCTGGTTTACGAAAGGATTTGTACACTCACTTTCTCCATAAGACACGAAATACCGATTTGGTGGTGTTTAATAGAAGTACTCTCCGGTTCACTGCTTGCGAGGATAATAAAATAGCCGAGTAAAGTGTCCCAAAAAAATAGTAATTCCTGCAAGTTGTTTTTGCAATAGCAATAAAGCGTTTATTGCCTCATTATTGTATTGGCCACGAGCTCATTGCAAGCTTTTTCATAGGAATGTAGCTAACTAGGTTGAGCTCATGTAAAATATTTTAGTTTTCAAATCTTCGTCTATATATATATTTGGATGGAACGGCATTTTTCTCCAGCGGTGGTACTCCTCCTCACTTCCTCCTGGAACATTTCGATGGGTTCATCTCCATCTTCTTCAGCCAGGTTATTTATGTTTCTTCCTCCGTGGTTGCCGAGGGAATGACCCCATCTGAAGATGGAGATGAACACATCGAAATATTCCAGGAAGAAGTGAGGAGGAGTACCACCGCTGGAGAAAAATGCCGTTCCATCCAAAAATATCATCCCAGCGACGAAAAATAAACATCAAGCATATATATATTATTCTTGTTGTAGACAGAAAGTCATAAAAAATACTCCTCTCACTTCAGATCGTTTATGTCCAACCCTAACGGGTTTCGAGATATCCTGCTCCTCCTCAAAGGGTATTTCCTACAATTTCTTATTATGTGTCTAATAATTTGTTCAAACAAATACATATTTACATTATAACTGTGTTTACTTAAATCGATGGACGTGGATGACGTACATATGTAATACTTAATTTAATATTTCTTCGCAATATACAAACGTAATAGCGTTCTAAACCTTTAAGTTCTTAACCTTCCTCTCTGTAAACCTGTCCAGGTTTTGAAAGATTTTATTTAAGTATTTTGTGTCCTTTTTTTTACTTACTAACTTTGCATGTCTTTCTACTATATAGAGGGTTTCTTTAATCTTTCGTTTAAGGCTGTCCTTTGTCTAAAATTTGAGCTTCTTGAAAATTGAAAAAGTGGATGAATCGGAACAACATCCTAAAAAACGTGTGATTCAACATGCGAAACGTTTTGACGTCCTGTAGCCAGGCCTAACTCCGCTGCCAGGAGCATTTCTTGAAATCTACATCGAACCTTGCTACTTGATATTGAATATCACCCCCGTTAAAATTTGTTTTAAACTTTTTATTTATATTGTTTATTTTAAGCACATCATTCAGGAACCGAGCGTAAACTAACGACATTCTTAAGGAATAGTTTTTATATATTTCGGTCTCAACAGCTAACTCTTCATATGTTTATTTATTATATGTTGTAGATCTTAAGTTGAAAACTAAGATGTTCTAGGTAGTTGGTAACAGCTTATTAAGTCTTCAATAGTTTTGTATTTTAATTACATTTTTGTCGTGGAAACGTTTCGGCTATAAGCTATTTTAAATCCAATTGTCTGTGAATTAGAATTAATTATACTGGTTAGGATATTAAGTTAAAATATGAACAAATAATAAACATAAATATTAGAGTATTCTAATGTATCAACATCTGACCTGTATGATTTTGCATTATTTTTTTATACATACATTATATCTTCAGGTGCTTGTAAATTTGTTAACCTGAAGATATAATGTATATATAAAAAAATAATGCAAAATCATACAGGTCAGATGTTGATACATTAGAATACTCTAATTTTTATGTTTATTATTTGTTCACATTTTAACTAATTATCCTAACCAGTATAATTAATTCTAATTCACAGACTATACGATTGAAAATATCTTATAGCCGAAATGTTTCCACGACAAAAATGTAATTAAAATACAATACTATTGAAGACTTAATAAGCTGTTACCAACTACCTAGATGTTTATTTATTTCAGTTGCTTACAATAATGGCGATTCAATAGCTTGAACAAAATAAATGCAACACCTAAAAACAATTATACATAAGTTTGTCAATTGCCTACATGTAGAATGGAAGTGAATGTAAATTAGTTAAGGAAGTAAGGTCCGTTAAAACCGCAGGAATGAAGCGGTAGTTGTGAGCAGGTAACTCGCGCAGTCATTTCAACTGTAATAGAAGTTGAAGAAATATGGGGGGATTTGATGCTGCTCATTGAGCCGTTTTGCCTTTTCGAAAATTGCTTGGGATTATAGGCTGTTCAGCTCAGACGTCAAGATTGTTGGGAATCTACTTCAGTTAAACCTGTAACAGTTACAATCTATTCTGGAACACTTACTTATAGGTGGCATGGAAAATTACATTAATCCTATTTTATTCCTGTATTGGTCAAAGTTTGTTACATCTCGGAGCGTTGTTTCTAAAAATGCGCTTAATTTGTATTACTTATCGACTGAAACGATGACTTGCTAGGCTGGGGGATTCGAAAAACCCAGTTATTCCAAATAAACCTTGAATGCTCTGACCAAATGGAATACCGTGGTTCGTATAACAGCATGATAAGCTATGTCATGGCTTACTCAATGTTTTAACATTCTGCCGTCTTCCACGGCGTTAGTTCTGAGGATGAAGATCAGTTTTTGTCCGATTTTTATTTTTACCTGTTTGAGGGAGACAGCAGGGCCTCTGGCGATACGTCAGCTACCGCCTCTTCGACGCCATCATATCCAGAAGACATTAAAATAGTAAGGAGCTTGGATCGTGGAGCATTATCAACTAATAAGGGAATTACTTTCGCTACAAAATTTCTTTTTTTAAGTTGCATTATATGGAGACCAAGTCCATGTTATAAAGTTCTCAAAAAATGAATATCATGCGTATTAACCCCAGAGACGTTGTATAAATCCTATTTGCCAGCATAAGTCTTCACAAGATTTGAACTTAAACCGTGATCTAAATTTTAAATATCACTGACATTATTTATTTATAGTTGTTTCATAAAATAATTACAACTTGGACTTGGCGTACTTGTGCTCTGAAAACAAATAAGAATGACTTCCAAATGTGTAGCAAGAACTGCTACAAGTGGCAAAATAATGAAGTTAGTCTCCTGTAGTACTGAAAAGAGCCATTTTAGTAATACTCGTCAATGCCATTAAACATAAAAAATCAAAAATTGACTCAGTCTAGTTGTGCTTTGAACCCTCCATGTAACAGGTTACGGTGTATACAAAGCCCTTTGTACTAAATTCTACAAAATCGATTCTCTACGAATTAGCTCTGATTTTTTTTTTTTTTTTTTTTTTTTTTTTCAAAATCATCAAAACATTTTAGAATAAAAATATTAAATATAAAAGAAAAACAGAAAACTGCGCATTTGTACCTTAGTAATGGAATTATATCGACAAGGGTGGAAAAATGCCGGGTCAACGAGAAGGAAAGGTCTCCATTCGACATCACTGGTAATTTGAATGAATATATTGGTGAAAACCCTACTACGGTTACAAATGCATTTGATTTTTTAAAAATCAACTCCTTAATTAACTATAATTCCTGTGACACATGGCTAGAGGTTAAAGTAAACAAAGGAATCTTTTTTCAAGATAGATTTCAATATTATATAAAGTAAATAAGTTTTAACATAAAATAATATAACATTCTGAAACAATAAAATTAAAGAAGATAATAACATATCACATGAAAGTTTAATAACACTTATTTACAATAGTACATTTATAAAATCCATCCACTATTCATTTTTTGCTGAAAAAGACTGCCAAAGACCATGCCGAAACGTTCAATATATTTTTTTTTCTGAAAATATGACAGTTTTTCTAGCCAAATCCCAACCATTCCTTGACTTCTTATCACCCCGACGTTTATCTATTTGCATCTCATAATCAACTGCCGTTAGAAATATCACCAAATAATTTAACATCTAAAAGATTCAGTGAATTTAAACATTAGAGTCAATAAAAACAGCGATGCTTTAAGTATAATATGAACGTTGAAAGCAAAGTTTAATAACAATTTGCTAAGAAAAGGCATCCTTGCTAGGACTGGAACCGACAGCCGTGCGAGCTCTAGTGAATGCAAGACGATGCAGCTCTAGATTCCCTACTGCTTCACAATCTATCCAAAGATCGTATTGGTAATGTGAGAGAAAGCATTTTGACGATTCTTAAGGTAAGAGGTTTCTTAAGAATGAGAGAAGGTAGACGATGGTGTGTCGGAATTGGGAATTCTTAAGGATTTCGAACTTACTATTCTGAATAGAAGAGATAGAGGGGAAAGGACATTGATGAACACACACCAAAAGGCAAGATGCTATCAGCTGGGAAATCACACATTCAATGATTTACAAGATCATTCCTCATTGCTAGCTATCACTTGAAGCCTTTCTCGGCTCGATTCTTATTCAGAGTGAGAGTAGATCTGCCCTATTTATTATTTTATGGTAATTAAGCACTCTAAAAACTGTAATGAAGGCGAGTTACTGCATTATCGATGAGGGGAGAAACTCAACATTCAAAAGGGAAAGGGAGGGATTTGATTTGAGTAGAGGCTTTTGGAGGACTCTGGAACCTCATTTCGTACGGAAACCAGTGTAAACCAGCTAAGTTTCCTGCAAGGAAAACAGTGTCAGCCAGCTGACGTCACGTCGGTGACGTCACGCCGGTGACGTCATCGCTAGCGAAAACAGTGTCAGCCAGCCGCCATCTTCCTCACGAAGCTGACCTGAAACGCCCCTGACCTAGGTTAATAGAGCGTTTCGTCTGTTAGCGCGTTTCCACGTTTGAAACGTCGCCGGACAGCTGACGCCGCCAATAAGCTAACGTCGCGCTGTTGACGACAGTGCTTTGACGCGGTGCTGACCTAGGTTAATAGCGCGGGTCATCTATTAGCGCGCTTCCAAGTTTGAAACATTACCAGTCAGCTGACGCCGCCAATAAGCTAACGTCACGCTGTTCATTGCTTTGACGCGATGCTGGCCTAGGTTAATAGCACGTTAAAGAGGTAGGTTCTTACGATGTTTTTTGGAATTATAAAAAACACGCTCCACCATTTTCCTCACGAAGCTGGAGGTCCTTCAACGTACTGAGCGGAGCTGTAAGCGCCTCTATGAAGCGATGCTGCGATCAATAGCGCGCAGCATGTTTTTCATAATTTCCTTAGCGAAAGTAGTGTTAGTCAGCAGCAACCAGCTGTACTGACGTATCCTCAAAATCAATAACATATAGTGTGACGAGCGTCTAGATCCATATCATAGCTTGTAAGAGTTTGTTAAGCATAGGGTGAGTGGTAGAGCACTGGACTAATAAGCTAGAGGTTAAAGCAAGCACTAAGCACTAGTGTCTTCGGTCATGGCCTCCCTAGGCTAACCCAACCTTTAATAATGAGTACCTGGGATGACTCTAGCAGTTGAAGCAGCCAATGGGCGGCCGGAGCATAGTACTGACCACTAGTGTGCCGTATGATACCTCTACTACCCTCAAGGCCCTCGTGACCTGTTACGAGGGCTCTGAGGGTAATAGGAGGTTGTAATCTTAGTATTATAGTGTTTAGAATAAATAACAGTTTCGCTCTCTCACATTAATCGTGTAGGCGATATGTGATAGAGGGAACTGCTCCTTATCTTTACCTCGCCCCTCCATCCAACAGCCTCCTCAGCAACTACAGCTGCAAGAACCTTCAACACGCACAAGTGAGTGGAATAATTATTTTAGTGCAACAGATCACTCACTTATGACGATGTCGGGGTGATAAAAGTGTCAATAGGATAAATAAATAGGCATGTTCAGGATAAAACGTGTTTTATTTTGTTATAACATAAAAAGGGTAACTTAAATGTACAAAAAGATTTACAACTTCCCTTAACTTAGTAGTTAATTTAAATGTACAAAAAGGTTTACAACTAGCCTTAACTTTTACAAAGTGCTAATTTAAAACTAACTTTCCTTAACTTAGATTTACAACCAACTTTAACTTAGATTTACAAAAATAGCTTATCTATCCTTAACTCAGATTTACAACCAACCTTAACTTAGATTTACAACCAACCTTAACTCAGGTTTACAACCAACCTTAACTTATATTTACAACCAGCCTTAACTTATGAAGTATTAGGGGGGCGCAAGTAAGTTGTCCGAAGGTATCTTATAATGACCTAATGCTAGAGTGGAGACGTTATCTTTAAAAATATACCTTTTGTCATCGTTCGCTGATAGAGATATTTTATTAACTTCTGTACTATAAATAAAATGTTTGGATGAGCGGATAAACTTCATGGGATGTCGAGCTGTATCATGGGTTTTTAAGCATGAAACATAATCTTGAAAGGTGATTTTATTTTTCAATACGGCTTTCTTAACACCTTTAGCTTTTCGAATTTCCCGTTTATCGATAAGTATTGCATACATTTTTGCCCGAAGCCCTACAAACGCATTTATTACCTCTCCATTGGTCTCATCTTTGAATTTACCTAATACCTTTTTGTTCAGAGTCGAGAAACACTTATGATCGGGAGGGAAGTCGGATGTATCCAAATACGGTAGGAGATCTATATAATCCTGGAATATATCTTCAGTAAATATCTTATATATGAATGAATCCGTATCTGTATAAGATAGGATTAACCTTTCAGGGCCGAATTGAGGCATCATAACGTCGTAGTGGTAGGCGTACATGGTAGTCTTTGAAAGATCTAAAACACTTAGCCCGATGTAAAGGGGCTTATTAAATTTTACTTTATTCTTTAACAAATGTATAGCAGCTAGGTTCTCAGTGTATATAGTCCTATCAATAAAATTATTTTTCGAAACCATTTTTTCAATCTTTTTAGCGTCACACACAAGCTGCATATTCATTCGATTTCTAACATTTTCCATAGTTTTACCAAAAACTGAGTTATTATAAAGTTTATATAGATCTTTTTCAAAAGCCGTGCGAGCAGTTGTTCGAAGTTGCGTATTATGGGAAATGTAGGGTTCGAGCCATTTAGACTGACGAAATTTTATCGCTCTATTAATTTTCTTTAAAATGAGGCCATGGTCTAAAGCTTGCTTGAGAGCTACGTAATGGACGATATAATTTCTCCTAGGATTTAAATGAGGGACTAGTTTCCTCTGCTCACTCACCTCTATATTGTCAGGTAGAAATGGTAGGGAGTTGTGCAAATCGTGTAGCTCTTGAGGGTAGTCGACATCAACATCAAGGATATATCCGTAGTCAGGTGAGAGTTTGCTTAGATCTATATTCCCCTCCACCCATTCAAACCCCCCATAGGGTAGCGATTGCACCATTGCATGTCCATATAAATTATTTGCATCTTGATAAACGATATACGACGATGGCTCATTAGGATTATAGTTATTCAAGTATTTATTATTAGCTTCGATGAACCTGTGCGATACCTGGCATATTCCTCCTCGTATTCCTCGCTCAATCATTAAGATCATGTCATAATCGGTGAGCAGTTGAAGTCTCACACCTGTAAAGCGAAGCATGGCATCCCAAGAAAGTCCGGGGAGGGTGAAGTAGTTACAGGGGTCGAGCTTATGCGTCTTCAGGGTTATATCTCTAAATACTTCGAAGACATCCGATAGCAGTAATACATCCGTTCTGAGATAATGATCGCTATACTCCCCTATGGTGCGACATTTAAATGTATTCCACACATTTATAGCGTGCTGGTAGTCTTCATCAGAAACGGATGTATCCGTTAACTTATTATAAAAATACTTTTTGTCCGGTAATGCTTGCTCCTCTAACGTGCTCCAACCAGTGACGTAATCGTATGGGAATACCCCCTTACGCGATAATAGTTGAACATGTTCTGGCGGGTAAAATTTTGAAATCTCACGTAGCTCCGGTAAATTTTTAGCTAAGCTGTCTAGACTGCTTGACATGAATCTAAAAGTATCCAAAAAGCGGAGCTCTAGGGTCTTCGTCACTGATTTGCTAAACGAGATGTACTTCTCTTCGGTGTTGGGGATCACCGATATCTTCTTAGTATTACACCCCAACTGTCTCACTATATGATGAGCATCGTATGACGAGAGGTTATGAAACAATACCGGTAAAAACGAAGGGTTTGAATATCGTAGATTGCAAGACTGGTGTGCGCTACCTCTAAATAAGCCTGTGAGATGATTATGATCTTTAACCTTAATATCCGACGAAGTAAACGGCTTATCACACATGTAGCAATGCGTGCTTGCCTCGTGTCGTTGCGCTTCCTCGCTGGTCAGAGGCTTCATTGGAGCGTACGTCCTATAGAGATCTGATACCATCTCTGCGATCTTTATCAGGTATTCCATTAGATGCTTACCAGCATCCTTTCCTCTGTATAAGTACGGCTCCTTAGGTAGAGGTGTCTCTAGATGAGCGACTTCGTCGGACATTTTCAGGTAGCAGCAAAAACTCATAGGCTCGTGGAGCTGATAGTTGAGCGTATATGACGCACTCGGATCGGGCTGACATGTATGTATAGGTCTCAGTACGCTTTCAAAATCACAATATATGACGTAAGGAACTCTTAACGATCTCTCCACGTGCTCGAATTCTACATACGTCTTATTAGTAGGTAGCTCAACTCGGGTAGGAGGGTTTTTTATACAGTAAACTTTATGGTCCGCCATTTTTTCAGAAGCTGGCTTTATTCTATTATCAAAATGGGTGAAACACCGTTTGCAAACTAGCATTTGAGACTTACGTTTCGAAAGTTGTGATCTTACTAATCTATCAAAATCCTTAATGTATACATAGTGGGAGAGCTCATCTTGCTCTAGTAGTAGGAGATCTCTATGATCCGGAAGCTCGGATTCAACGACTTTTATGGGATAAACGTTAAGATCTTTATCCAGCCCGAACACATTGATCGAAATATTATTGAGTTTTTCAAAATGTTTTATATCCTTTACAGGTGTGGGGAAAGTCAAGTGGGAGAAATCATATCGACTCTCAAGAGTGGGATAAACAGAAACTCTATGAGGGTTTTCCGATGCAAATTTGGCTAAGACTGAATAGACGAAGCATCTAGAGTCATTGTTTTGAACATTAATACAAGCTTTCCTATTTCTTATCTTAGCGGGTAGTTCGATATAACTACTACCTCTCAACGGGTTATATTTATTAATTTTCAATCGCATCCCATCGATTGCAGCTAAGGTCCAACCGCTACGTTTTAATTGAGACTCCTCAAGCTCCTTATCCAATTTTTCACACATCGTATTAAGAAGGTCATCTATATCTGTATCAGCGAAAACGGGGTTATTTTTAGTTTTTACTGTTACCGATAACTCATCTCCACTTACATTAGTCATCAGACAATCTAAAACTAAATTAAACTTAATACTATGATGTTCTACTATACTATTACTTATCTTATCCTTAATAATATGCCTTACAGATGTACAAAACCTAGGAATATCTGAGTTAGTCTCGGACCTAATAAAAAAAGATCTTAACCTACTTTTGAACGCAGTCTCATATTCTACTACTCCGCTAGAGTCTGGTAGCTCACCTAGTAGCTCTTCGTTGCTAGGCTCTCCTCGCTGTCGTTTCGCAGGCGGCTGACCACAACAGCTCTCATGGCGCTCCAAGTTGTGTAGGTTACTGAAGCGAAAGCTGCAGTGCGCGCAGGATCTCCCTGGGCAGTCATGTATCCCCAACTGGCCGCAAAGATTGCAAGCGCGGCATATTTGCTCATGACGAATCCTATTGTCAATCCTAGAAAACGCCTTGGAACACTTGGAGCAGTTCATAGTGACTGACGGTGAGTACCTCTGACTGATGGTGGATACCTCTGACTGATGGCGCATGCTCTTATATACTAATCAGGCTGGAGGGGAGGGGTAGGGATAGAGAGGGGCTGGAGGGGAGGGGTAGGGATAGAGAGGGGCTGGAGGGGAGGGGTAGGGATAGAGAGGTGGGGATTGATAAATAACATAACCAGTTCAGCTTACATCTGTTTTATTCATAAAGTTCAATTACAAAGTTTTAAATTCCAATATAATATAATCCAGGTAGGTAAAAACATAGTCCTCCATAAACTGTTGTCGCCAGCCGTAGAGCCTTAATGGTATAGGGAGCTCCTCGCCGATATCGTGATATTTCTTTCCATCATACTCAGCTGTACAGTGCGTATTTCTAACAGAAGATTTTAAACAAAAAGATTATCGTATTTGAAAATATGGATATGATGACCTCGATGGGTGGTGGGGAGGTTGTTGACACAGGAGTATGATGAGGAAGGATGTAGAAATAATTACTAAGAGCTTGATAGGAGAGCAGCAGGATTGGCTCATAGTTATAATCAGCAGGAAAAGTCACTTCCCGAATCCGGTGATAAAGGTTAAAAAATTATATGACTAAGCTATGACTCAATCTCGAGGATTATTATTCTATAATATTTTTAGCAGGCTCCCATGTAGGCTTACGAAACCCTAACCATTTCACTAAAACGCGATTATTTTTTCTTCTTAGTATTTTCTCTACCAGATATACGTCGTTGAACGTAGTTTTCTGCAATTCCTCGGAATAAAACGCGCCTTTGATGAGGCTGCCGTTCAGATCCTTCAAGATATAGGTAGGAGGCTTCGTAGTTTTTACTTCTTCAATCTTAAACACTTCCGTTGAATAGTTGGGGTGGTAGGCTTTGTCGAAAACACCTCTCTCGCGCGATATTCGTACATAATCATCCTTCTTAAGAGGGCGCGAATGTCGTTTGATGCTGTCGAAAGGTGCTAGGCTTCTATATTTTGAAAGTATATAATTCTCATTATCTTTATTAACTTGGGCCGGAGCCATTCCTATAGTCCTATGCTTGTCGGTATTATACTCATGAGCAATATCTTTTAGCATGTGTAAATATCGGAACGACCCCTGAAGATGAAATCTGCGATACATCTTAGCCTTGATAGTTCTTATCAATCTTTCAACATGCGCACATTTTATTGAAGAATACGTACTATAGTGCCTCACACCCTTCTCCTTCATGAGCTTCTCAAAGGGTTTGTTATAAAATTCTCTCCCTCTATCAGTTTGTAACAATGTAGGTCCCCCGCGAGTTAGGATTTTCCTCATAGCTTTAGCTACTTCGTCTCCGCTCTTATCTTTCAATGGCTCCATGTATACGTATTTACTGAATGCGTCGATAACTATTAAAATGTATTGATACCCCTTGTTTTGCTTTTTATATTCTTTAAAATCCATCAGGTCAGCTTCCCAAAGATCGTTAATGCCCTTGAGGTTGTAATGGCGGCGCCGGAAGTGTACTCGTACCGGCCGGTGTATCTCCTCGATCAATCTTTCCTTCACAGGGTTGTCCATTTAACGTTTTCAAAACGCAGGCTAAGTATGCCTTTAAGTAGCCTAAGCTGACCGCGTCTGTATCATCCGAAGGATCTGATAAATTAGTAATTCTCTTACCGTAAGCGCTATATATATTGGATTTATTCGTAATACAATTACCGTCGACGTAACCTTTCGTAGCCGCGTCGTAGGAGAATATAGGAGGGGCAACGCCGGTGATCCGCCTATTTTCAATGTCCAGAAGGTTATTAGATATAAAATATCTCGATATCCTCCGATCGTAGTGATACTCGCCAGTCCTAGGGTTGTAAGCCATGCTCTCGCTTCGACTTCTAGTTAGTAAATGATTCCTAATTCCCGCAACTCGCTAATTATACTTACCTGTTCGTTCGTTACCCCGGTGTTTCCGGCGAGTTGTGACGCTACTAGCTTTCTTAATCTATCGACTAACTCATCGGCCGACGCGTAATATTCGACTCGGGGCTGACTAGTATTCATGTTTAAACCCCTTCCTAACTGAAAAAGGTTCTGAATAACGCCCTTATATTTTCTACTGTTATGAAACCGTTTAAGTTTTCCGTGTACGTCTAAGTGTACTCCCGTACGTTTAAGAATGTCCTTGTAAGCCTTAAGATCCGATCTCTTGTAATCCTTAGGGGCCTTAAAGAATAATAGCTGTAAAAGACCTCGTGTACGTTTATATCTACCATCTTTCACGCGTATCTCATTCGGATCGATTATCACCCTAGCTTTCCCAAGATGTAATACTCCATCTTTACCCTCTCGAATGCCGTAAACTCTATCCCTATCAATTCTCTGGAGGTAGTACTCTAGGTCATCAGCTTTCGCACCATCATAGGAAGTATCATAGGAAGTATCACTATCGGAGGACGCCTCCGTTTTTTCTAGTTTTACCGCGATTTCTGGCTCAGGGTTTACATCGGTTTCGGGGTTTACATCGGTTTCAGGCTCAGGGTTTACGGCGGTTTCAGGCTCAGGGTTTACTAAAGGTTTTAAGCTCCCTATAGATGTTGTAATAGGTGCAAATGTCTTCTCTAATAGAACATTATCAGTAAAATCAGACTTTTTAATAGTGTTATATTTCTCCTTGATAGCTTTCGTAAGCTTTACCAGCTCCTTCTTAGTGTCCATCGTAATGTCGACTGATGTATACATAGCTATATAACTTATATATATAGGGATGAGGTAGGATAACAAAAAACACAGGTTATTACATTGCATAAACTTTTATTGTCTCATAATATGTTAACATAGAATAAACTTATCAAAAGATTGTCTATAATATCCTTTATTAATGTTACATTCAGCGTTAATAGTTATAAATCCATGCTGCTCTGACGACCAGCAATGTTTACACATATTGACAAACTCCTTAAAGCTAACATTAGTTATATTATCATTATAAAAATTTCGCAGGTTTCGCATATCCTGCTTAAATAATACAAACACATTGGCATTATCTCTAATAAGATGCTTAGGCACCTTAGTAAATGTTTGAACAAGATAGATTACACCTATGCATTTATGCCTTCCAAAGGAGAATAAGTCTCTGATTACATTCTGCTTAGAAGTAATAACGTCATCGAATATGAAGACCGAATTAGGTTTTATTTCTGATAATTGAACCTCGCTGACGTCATCGTATAAATAATAGCCAATTTCTGGCACTTTGCTAAACACTTCTCCTAATAGCTTATATTTAAACTGATGTAACGTCTTGGCGCAAATGTAGACGTTCTCAAAACGTAGTCCATTCTCGTGTAGAAGAAGTGTTAAGATCAAATCCGTCTTCCCAGCTCCTGAAGGTCCGGCTATGATGCATCGAAGAGAGTGAGGAAACAGGCTGGAATGTCTCTTGACAGGCTCAACTTCTCTGGGGAGCTCTACTCGTGTTATCGACTCTGGCTGTTGGGCTATTTTCATGTTTTACGCACGATATTCTTTGACGGGTTATACTCGATGATTCTATCGTTTATAATCAACGCGTAGACGCTCGTGTTTGGCGGGAAATTTACAGAAGCTTGTATTTCAATTCTTATATCGATATTCCCCGATTTAACTGAATCGTTCTGTTTACTACAATCGATAACGATTATAGGCGAAGTCGATACGAACTCATGGAAGCCGAAGTACGACTGACCTTGCTCATTATAGTAAGATTGTTTAAATCTTAAATAATTCTCATAAACCACGACTTGATTATTTTTAGTGTGATCGACATTCCATGCTTCGTAGGGGTAATATTCGGAATTCAACCACACTCGCACATCCCTCACGCTGCAATGATCGAATTTGGACATATCTTTACTCAACTTGTTATTTCTATCCGTCTGAAAAGCCACAATAACGTATCTAGGCTTCTCGAGCCCTGCGCTCGTTTTTACCGTCCAATTATGCTTTGTACTCGACGGTAACGAGGGGAATTCGAACAATTCCCAACTCCTAAACGGAACGACGATATCTTCGTCATTTTTTAAAACTTTATACACGCGCAGTTTTTCCTCGTCCGATAAAGTTATATATGGAACGCTCCAGGAAACTTTCTGAAGATCCAGCTTATACTTTGTATCATCGGCTTGTGCTGTTAAGGCGTTTACATCGGTTCTAGATCTGATTAGAATCAATTCCTGCTGCATTTGTACTATAATCTTATCATAATCCTCAGCAAATCCTAAAAGTATTTTTAGTGGGATTATAACCGTAAAGTTTCCGCTGTCATTAATCGTATAATTGGTAGACCCCCACCCCGCATGCTCTAAATTTTTAACGGTCGTTGGGCTGAATGAGCAATAGCCCTTAAGTGTGGAGGTTATCCCACAATTTCGAACCCGGTCGACCTCTACACCTCCAATTTCATATCTGATTTCGTCAAAGAGAAACGCGAACGCGTTGTTAATTAAAGTGACATCAGTCGTTTTAGTACCGTCCTCCTTAGTGAGAGTGCCTTCTAGATAGATATAACTCTCCGACGGTAGTGTGCAGATATCCTGCTGTCTGATAGCGATTCTAATCTCGTCGCTAGGCGCAAACGTTAGCGTCGAATAAGGCTGATGGGAGTGGTACTCGGAGCGTACTATTCGAGTATCGAATCTAACATCATCTGTGATATCGAGCATATTTGATCTTAAATCCAAGCTGTTTGAGGAACTCTATGTTTCTAGGAGATAAGTAGAACCTCTCGCTTCTCCTATCTTCGTACGAATGTTTGGAAAATACTATTCCCATTCTTTTATATGTAATCGGATAGTTATAGTCTCGCCGTTAAAGTTGACTAAATCTCCGTCGATATCTATGAGACGTACTCTTACGGTATCGATGACGTTTGTATTAAGAGGGTAGTAGATAATGTTTTTCGGATGTACGTTAATAGCGTAGCCAGGTGCGACTCCAGGTGTAAACTGATGAATATCATGGGTAGGTACCCCGTTTTTATAGGCTCCATTAGCTATGGAGCACTCTAACGAAATAGTCATAGCGTCTGTAATATTTACAGGCTCGAGTCCTTCATATGGCTCATTAGCAGGGATGACTCTTTCTTCCACCCCCAACAGTTCGGCAAAATTGTTAGGGACTGAGAAATCTAGCGCGTAATTACAACTTAACTTTACACGCTTAGTCGTACTACTCGCGTATAAACGTAGCGATGGTTCAGGACCTGTTCTCAACTTTTTGTCGGTATAAAGATTCTCCAGGAGAGCCCGTAGCATGTCAGCTATGTCGGAAACTTCATACGCGCCTTGCGGAATCGTAACCCTATGACATATGACATCACATATACCGATCGTGTCATTCTTACCTCTAATAATGTTAGGTATCGAGTTGAACGAATCCAGCGATAATAACCCTATATGATATTCGCGCGAGCTGTCGAGAGTGATGGGAGGAAAAAATGTATTGGTAATTTCCGACTTATCATCGCTCATAACAATTGTTAGATTACGCATTTTTTGATCTGTTGTAAAGGAATGTGAGGCAAAGATGTCCGCAGATAGCGCTCCGCCAAGACTGATCGCGCTGACGATTATAGCTTATATTTAAGCCGTTTACATATTTTATAACCTCTAGTGGTGGGGGTAGATCTCCAAAGCTGTCATAATAAACAATGTCGTTATCGTATTTAGATAAGGCTACCCAGTGAGTCCCCTCGTTCTCGTCCAAGTTAATAACGATATTTTCCTTATTTAAAGGTTTACGAGGAAGCGCATTTCTCGCGTACACTCCTCTAAAATGTTTAATATACCGCTTAGCGACTCTATCGATTTCAATATCCGTTAATGCTCGGATAGGCAGTCTTTTTACAAATGGCGGGAAAAAATTTTTTTTTTTAACCCCTTCCCCTCCCACGGTTTTAGGTATAGCCCATAGCCTTTCTTGTAAGGCTTTAAGTATAAGCCGCTACCGATTTGTTTCTTCTCCATATTCATATTATGACGTTTTTCTTCCTCGAGTCTCAATCGAGCGTCTCGGGCTTCATTTACTGTTTTAGCAATGCTTGAAGCTCCTGACGCAATTGTGCCGAGAGCGCTTAATGCGGCAAAAATGGGTATTAGAGGAATAACTCCTCCTTTTTGAGGGATAGGGATGATGCGGGGAATCTTTGTCTGCTTACGAAATACTTTTTTAGCAATCGCATAAGCCTTATCTATATTTTTAGATATCCCGTTCCCCTTCCTCATATGCTTTTTTATACGTCTTAGCGATGTTGTAAAACAACAGCTCCCCCCTCCTACTTTCGTTTTGAGCTTCATCGCGTTTGTAACAGCCCACGCAGCAGCCCTCTCGCCGAACGAAGAATCTGGCGCCTTGACGCGCTCCCAAGCCTCGTCAGCTAGCCTTTTATCAGCTTCCGTTCGGTCTTTATTTGTAGAATAAGCTATATCGTGTCTTTTACAGGCTTCGTCTAAAGGGTTAATCCCTTTATCACCTCTTGCTAGTCTTTCCTTGAGCTTAGTTCCTGGTCCACAGTATCTATAACCTGGTAAATGTGCTTCGAATGGTAGCTTATCAATTAGCGAATTCAAAAAGCCTCTTCCTCGATGTGTCCTCCTCCGCATATCTCTTCATACTCATACCATTCTTACTCACCTTGCATTTATATAGGATGGGGTTGAGATGAACAAAAAACATAGGGGTTTATATATAACTGTTTATTAAGTGAGAGGTTACATATTGAATATACATGGTTACATATATGCTTACATACAAGGTTAAATATTTAAAACGTAGCTTATATATTCTTCAGGAGCGTGTTGTTGATAGGATAGCACCACCTCCCAGTCCCAGCGGTGCTTATTATCTATGATGAAACGGATGGAGAGGTCCTGATGCTTGATGATGTATCCCCAGTCCAGCTCTGCTTCAAATTCGTTTATGAACTCTTCCGACAGCTTTTGATAGATTGAAATATTCTTCCAGTCGACTTTATCAGCGTGCTTCCTAATAAATGCCTCGCTAAGATTTTGATTCCTAGATATAGTCGACCAACATATACGCTCGCTATATCTCTCCATAATAGCTTCGCTGAGGCTTCCATCCCTAGATAAGTCGTCCCAGTCGAGGTAGTCAGCAAATTCGGTGATCATATCATCTGATAGGGTGTTGTAGTTCCATTTCAAATCAGCAAGGAGAGCTTTCTTAGCTATGAGGTATACTTGAAACATACCTTCCATCTCGACGACTGCTTTCAAACTACCTATCGATATACCTCATGGAGTATAGGATAGCATTTCCCCCACCACCGGATATATACATCACCGCTCCAGAATTGTTAGCTTAGACATCCTCTTTATGAGGTTGTCAATACCTCTCTTCTTATCGTATACATCTATTTCAGCCCTCAGCTCGTGCAGTTTGTTAATAAATGTATCTATTTTTCTATTTATGCGATGTTGGGTTAGTAGATAATTAGCTTCTTGAATAAGGTCATAAGATAATAAATGGACGAGTATATTCTTACGCTCCTCTAGATCTCTTCCTTCTATGACGCATTCGACATTTCTCTCAGCAAGAAAGTTCATAACAAGTATGATGTCATTCTCAGTATTAACTAGATCTTTGAAGATACGACGCGCACTCGTCAAAGGCTCCATCCCGACTAATCCTCGTTGAGTAAGTAGAATTCTAAACTTCTCAGGTTCTCCTCTGTTCCATAGGTCTTTTTGTACCATTCCACGTAGTCGTCATAGAAAACCACCTTGAAATCAGCCCCTTTATCACCTCTTTCGAATAACATTTCCCAATCGACTCTGTCTCTATGCTTGATGATCTGATAAAGATACATTTTCTGATACTTGCAAACCAAAGTCCAGTCTAATAGCGTCTTGTAATGATCCAACATCTCATCTGTAAGTGGTTGATAACGTGATATATGCCCCCAATTGATTAGATTTGCAAACATGCCTAACTCTTCAACTGTGAAACGGTGAAATAGCGAAACTAGATTCCAGTTCAGCTTATGTTGAAATTCTATGAGGAAGGTCGTGCTCAGAGAGCCTGATCTTGAAATTTCATCCCAACACTTGCACGACTCCATTGCGACTGATGGTGATAACGCTTAACTCATCCTTATACATATCCTTACGATAGGTATACTCTCATATATCCGGTTCTAGTGACTCGACATATTGGGCATTTCTTTAATATTTTTGCGCAATCCGAGCAAGTAGCTACGTGCGCACACGGAAGGAATGCTATCTCAACTACATCTGCGAAGCATATCTTACATAAATGAGCGTCTCCAGATCCATTTTTCTTCTTAATAACTAGCGGGCACGTGGGGAACCATATAGTGTGTTGCATCCATACATCATCATTCTCCTCCCACTCTTTTAATCCCCCTCCACAGCAGTAACAGATAGTCTGGTCAGCCTTACCTGTGTAAAAAAATCCTGCTTCTATCAACGCTTCGGGGTTTATTTTGTTACTTAAAGGCCAAGTATCGAACGATCTTCTGCGCGCTTCAATTAGTTGGTACTCTGGAAAGCTGACACGTCTTGAGAAAGGGTGACTCCCACCACTAGCGCTATAACCGCTGTGCTCATCCTCTGATTGCTCTGCCATGACTGAATGCACGTCTCTAGAGCTTCTAAGGATCTAAGGAGGGGCTAGTATGACTCATGCTAAGACTATTGGCGGGAAACTGCTCTTAGAGGTATAATTCGTCTAATTTCATCTTTATTATATATTCATAGCTACCAATGAAGCAGCAGACACAGGTGTCAGGCCCGTCACATCCCGTAGCGAAGGGGCAGGTCTCATAATGATCGTTCATTTTAGAGTCCGTGTTTGCGATTTTTATACAACGATGTAGATCATCCAACTTTTCTTTGATAGCTATATACATCCTGCATTTTGGATTACTTAACGTAACTTGAGGGTATTCCGCTATAAACTGTCTATAGAGATGGTTTTCTTCGAGCCGTCTTAGCGCGTCCATTGCTAGTCTAAAACTGATACGGATGTGATTAGGCGGGATCCATGTTGGCTTCGTGAGGAAGATGGCGGCTGGTCGACACTGTTTTCCTTGTAGCTGATGGCGTCGCGTGACGTCGTCGCTGATGACGTCCCTGATGACGTAGCTGCCTACGTAGCTGTGACGCCACTGTGACGTCACTGTGACGTCAGCTGGCTGACACTGTTTTCCTTGCAGGAAACTTAGCTGGTTTACACTGGTTTCCGTACGAAATGAGGTTCCAGAGTCCTCCAAAAGCCTCTACTGATTTGACCCCAGTCTTTTACTTAATTTGACTTAAAGCGCAAACAAGATCCTCTGACTGAACGCCCTCTAAGAGCAAACATGAATGAGAATCACGATGTCAAAAATATACTTTACTACCTTAAAATATTTCTATTATTATTATATATGGAGCATTTTATTTTATTTTTTACTACATAACGAACTATCCAGACACCCATTGAGATTCCAGTCTTTTCTTCATTCCACCTTCATATAAAACATCATGTCTTGAGTAGAAGAATTATATTGCTTTTCTATGCATAATCTTGCTTCGTGTCGAGCCTTTTAGCTCTTCCTCAAAGCAGTTATTGGCCTAATAAGCTCAAGACATAAATTAGCTTAAAGTATGATGCCGAAAAGATATAAACACATTATAAACAAAAAACACATAATGAACACTCTTAGCACAAAAATGGACACAATTTTGGTTCTTTTGACTTGAAACCTTGCCTACAACATTCCCATAACAAACCATTAAACCATTTGTTGAGTTCGTTAACCAAGAAGATCGGATGGCTAAAACGTAAGATTTTCAGAAAAACCTGAATTTCGAATGTTAATGTACGCTCTTTTTCAGCCTTCTTCAGCACTTAATGCCTAGGTGAGGGAGTAAGACTACAATAACATTTGGTGACCATGGATAAGTGTAAGAGGAACGTCCTCCTACACTTATTCAGGGTCTCCTTGAACGAACCTACCTATGTAGCGTTCGAAATAAATTATCAAGTGTGCTTTTTTTAAGGATTTTTTGTATTATGAGTTCGTTGTTAAATATAAAAATTGCTAACTTTTTTATGGTTTTGTTGCAATGATTTTTTCTTTTACACGGCAACCGTTTAGTTTAAGCATTCTCCCCAGCAAAGTGGTGCGAACTAACGACTTTTCTGAAGAATGTACTTAGTTTATATGGACGTTTTGATGGTATTTTTAAATACTAGGTTGTCGGAATAACTTGATTATTATTAAGTATACATTTATAACCTGTGAATTGTTTTTAAAAAAATCGGTTATAATACTTTCATTCACATCTTGAAAATTATAGAGTTAATTAAATTTCAGAACGTAAAATTTTATCGAAACTAAAATACTGCCGACAAAAATGTTGGTAACTAGGAAGATTGGAATTTCCCCTCTCCCATCCATAGGCATTACTGTTTCTCATTATGAGAGCAAGGTGTATTCGAAAGTGCTAGGTTTTCCTGAGAAAATGCCCTTCTAAGGTGTATGAATGAAGAACTATAGATAGAACGATCCTCACCTCCTGTAAAATATATTTTATTTCCTATCCACTCTTTTCTAGAGGACGGTGGGCAAAAAATCAACGTTATCTAACTATCCATAACAATATTTATCACCTCCAAGGCTTATTTAATGCTAGTTACTATCAAATCAAGCAGGTTCTCTTTTCTAGACAGTAGCCAATAAGGCAGGTATTGGTATAAGATAGAATAGACGGTTGTCCAAATTAACTATACCGCGAGGGTAAATATGAAATACTTAAAAACTATTGAATGTCCTTTTCTTTTTTTGTGGGGGAGAGGTTAGCTCAGTGGTAGTGCACTCGACTAAATTTGCTGGAGGACCTGAGTTCATAGCTCGAGCGCACCAAAGATTTTTACCTTTTAGCGCGGTTACTCCCTATCTCCATAGGGAGAACCCGCTTATGAGGTTGACCTCATGACGCATTCCGGAAGTGCCGACTAGAAACTTTCTCGTTTCAGACCCCATAGATCACGAAAATATAGGTGGTTCAAATTTGTATACATATATATATATATATATATATATATGCTTGTCTGTTCGCTCTCTAGCAAGCTCAAAAATGGTCCGATTTTGATGAAATTTGGTACAAAAATCTGTCGTCTAATTTGAAAGGTCAAGTTTGTTAACCAGCAGAATCCGCCCACTGGAAGATAGTTTTTGGGGCGAAATTCGCGCAACAAAAATCGTAACGCTTACGTTTTTGAGTTCATATGTTTTCAGGTACTTGTTTTATATGTTTCTTAACATGGGAAAACTAATGAAACCATTTTCAAGGCGATATCTCTAACCGTTCCAGAGAAAGGTGGAATTAATGTTTTTGTAAGTCATTATTTTTTTGTGACTACTTAGAATCGCGGGATTCAATTGAAATATTTTCTACATCTTAGAAATTAACCCCAACTAATATGTTTAAATGTTGGTTATATTTGGAGTTAAGGAAGTATGCGAAAAAAAATATTTTATTAATAGACATGAAAAGTTTTGGGATCTTCATACATTTTTCGTAAATATCTCGATAACGGTTGGGAAATCGTGGTAAGTGGAAGGTGACCATTCGAATGCTTACTAAATTCTCTACAAAAAAGATTCTGAAGCAATATTCGATGGGTAAACGTCAATCAGAGATATAAGCGCTTAAAACTGAAAAAGTGTTTGTTTTGAAAGGGTTTTTCTCTTTGTTTATCTCTCTTATTAATTAGTTATTTTTGTTTTAAATTGAATTTATCAGTAAAATTAGTATTGTAATAAAAAAAGCTAAGAAACTATAAAAGGTATTGGTAATAAGTTTGGAGTGGCTGTGGCAATCAAGATGGCTGTGGCCAATATCATGATGGCGTATACAAAGGTTTGAATTCACCTCTCTATATAACCTTCCTCATATCCTCCAACTGAAGTTATCGTTACTGAAGCACATATTTACAGTTGATTATAACAGTAAAACGAATTTGCTACTAAAACAAGATACTTAAAATGACAAAGATTTTTTGGTTGCTTAGAATAGAGCTTTCTCAACAGTAGTCGAAGAGTAAGTACGTTTTCAGTACATAATTGTATTGACTTATACAGATTAAGAATTATCCGCTTCTGTGTAAGTTGGCTACTAACAGTGTCCTGTGATTTGTGATGCTAATCCATTCCACTTCTTTGAGATGTACGTAACCGCGCTAAGATGACGCAGTTCCTGCGAGTCGGACTTTTGATACTTTCGTTCGCGAATTGGATTCTAAAGTAAATCGGTCCATTTGGCGATTATTTGTCCTTCCTTGCAACGAAACTCGGTAGAAAAGATGAGGAACATGTGTTGTAAAAAAAAAAAAAAAAAAAAAATCTTTGTTTACTTCTGGCCATTTTGTTAAGACAGAGAGAAGAAATGTAGATATTTTCCCCTGTTTAAGGACCTTTAAGGATCCTTAAACAGGATGGACACTGTCACGTTTCCTATAGAATTCATTTCGCCGCACAGAATTCACATCGGGCCACTTGATCCTGATTAGATTAATAGATGGATTGGCCGCTTCTTGTTGGTGTCTTCCCTCTTTCCCATGCTACACCATCTTTCATTATCAGACTTGGCCCCTTATATGTTGAGAGGCAGTGAGTCAATTATCAATAGACAAACAGCAAAATTTGTTCATCAAATGATATGACGGTTATTCATCATTTTTACGTGGCCTTATAAATGATGAAAGTTAAATAAGATGAGGAATGATTTCAGTTGTTTTTGTTTTGATGTTCTTCAACTCGGCACTTTGAAGCACGGCAAGAGAAGTGAAGTGGATGTTGTAACTGCTTGCGAGAAATCCCATCCAGCTGAAGAGATCGTGTCATGATGGTGCAACGACCCATCTCTTACCTTCAACTTACCCTCAACATTGTTCAAATTTCTCTGAGGATATCCCTAAAATCTTGTATTTAAGTTTTCTTTAACACTCCACGTCTAGGGCTTTTTATTCGGAAAAAATCAAGCCTCTATCCAACACGTATGTAAAACAAAACAAGAAAAATAAAATTATAATAATCTTTTCAATAATTAGGAAGTTACCTGTATCCGAAAAACTAATAACAATAAAGCTACCGTCACTTATGTGCTAGGTAATGCGAGGAGGAAAATTAACAACTTCCTTTATGGAAAAAATCTTGTAGATTGGACATCTTTCCAATTGCTGCACGATCACCTTAAAACTAAGATTTTTAATAAAATTCGGAGTTATTTTGAAAATACGCAGTACATTTTAAACTGTTTTCCACTATTTATTACTAGATTTTTCATATTACTTCGTTTAGTGACCTTACTGAAAGAAATTGTATACCCGTTATTAAACATGATTATGGGTGGCTAGCAAAATATAAAATCAAGTTACTCCATTAAATAAAAGTCCGATTCGCAGGAACTGCGTCATCTTAGCGCGGTTCCGTTCTTATCTCTAGTGTTTATGAAGGCATAGAATAGAAACAGTTATTACTTTGTTTAGATCAATAGCGAAACACCTATCCAAATGATATCTAAAACAAACCAGTCTTGAAAGGTCTTGATTTACAATCTTACCTGTATGGGTCAGCTATCCCATAAGTTGGGCAGAAAGGCCTCCGCTCAGAGGCATTTGGAAAGCCTTGGGATCTCTCTCTTTGAACGCTACATTTTTAACAATAAGTTGATCTTCTTATTTTACTTAATCTGTTTTATTATCAAATACATTATCTGACTATAAGCAATTTAAAAATAACAAGGAATAAAACAGACAAAAAGAACAGTTCGAATAAGCGAAATCAATTACTTTAAAGATTTAAGCACTTATTTCTCCGCTTGACATCGCCTAATCAAAACTTTCATCTGAACCATTTTTGTAGAGAATTTAGTAAGCTTTCTACTGGCCATCTTCCGTTTCCCAAGAATCTCAACATTTTTCGAGATATTAAGGAAGGTATACAAAGTTACCAAAACTTTTTATGTCTGTTAGTAAAATATTTTATTCTAACCCTTCCTAAACTCCAAACGTAACAAAAATTTCAACATATTAGTTTTAATGAATGTAGAACATGCAGAAAATGATTCAACTGAATCCCATGATTCTAAGTACCCAAACCAAAAACGGTATTCGAAAACTATTTTTCCAATTTTCTCGAAAACGGTTAAAGCTATCACCTTGAAAATGGTTCCATTCGTTTTCCTAGCCCAAGAAGCCTATAAAACGAGTACTTACAAGCTTATGAAGTCAAAAACGTAAGCGTTACGATTTTTTTGGCGCGAATTTCGCCCCAAACGTCATCTTCCAGTGGGCGGATTCTGCTGGTTAACGAACTTAACCTTTTAAATTACGCGACGGATTTTTGTACCAAATTTCATCACAATCGGACCATTAGGGAAGCCAGAAATGAGCGAACAGACAAATATATATATATATATATATATATATATATATATATATATATATGATGTTATTTTTCGTCGCTGGGATAGTATTTTTGGATGGAACGGCATTTTTCTCCAGCGGTGGTACTCCTTCTCACTTCTTCCTGGAATATTTCGATGGATTCATCTCCATCTTCTTCAGCCCGGCACTTGTTTCTTCCTAGGTGGTAGCCATTCCCTTGGCTACCACCGAGGAAGAAACATGTACCTGGCTGAAGAAGATGGAGATGAATCCATCGAAATATTCCAGGAAGAAGTGAGGAGGAGTACCACCGCTGGAGAAAAATGCCTTTCCATCCAAAAATATATATATATATATATATATATATATATATATATATATATATATATATATATATATATATATATATATATTAATTCTTGTGAAAGATGACCCGATATATATTTTCCACTTTTTCTTGTTTGTTTTTCTGGCAGGGGGTCGATAAAGCAGTACACTCTTTGTTCATATTAACTGCTTTATTTGTTATGTTTCGCCCGACATGTTTCGTGCCTTTTCGCACCTCTTCAGGGGCTTTCCTTATCAAGAAGTCCTCTCGTCAAGTTGTCTAGCTTGAGTCAGGCGTAGTACTACGCCTGACTCAAGCTAGACAACTTGACGAGAGGACTTCTTGATAAGGAAAGCCCCTGAAGAGGTGCGAAAAGGCACGAAACATGTCGGGCGAAACATAACAAATAAAGCAGTTAATATGAACAAAGAGTGTACTGCTTTATCGACCCCCTGCCAGAAAAACAAACAAGAAAAAGTGGAATATATATATATATATATATATATATATATATATATATATATACAAATTTGAACCACCGTTATTTTCGGTTTCTAGGGGTTCTGAAACGCGAAATTTTCTAGTCGGCACTTCCGGATTGTTTCATTGTATCAACCTTATAAGCGGCGTTCCTCCCTATGGGGGAGGGAGGAACCGCGCTAAAATTTAATTTAATTTTCACAGATTCATGTTTTTCTTTAAACTTTTGTTCCTAAATCGTTCACATACTTCAATAACACAGGATCGTGATACATGAATGGAAAGCTGGTTAAATGAGAAAGTTTTTCTAAAACCCGGAAATCTCAGATTTTGCCCATTGAGGAGTAACGCTGGTAAGAAATATCAAGAAAATGTCAGGAAATTTAGAAAAGCTTTCTTTTGGTAAGATATACATAATTACATTCATTCATATTTACGTTTACTATCAACTAGTCTTATAGTAAATTTACACAGCTTTCGATTGGTTTCACTGTCTTTTTAGTAGAACCACCTGGGCCGGAGCTAAAACGATTATTATTCTAAAAAACACGGTCGTCTCGATAAAACAATAAAACGACGTTTTCTCCCTTATGTGTGGAATTGTTGTGTAATTCGGAAAGCGTCATAGAACATTTTTTGTTCCCCTAAAGGTCCTCTATCACCTCCCACAATATGACTAGACATTTACGGGGCACCCTGTATACGCCCATGCTATGAAAGTTATATTATCATAATATTGGGCCAAGTTTTAGGTCCTGAATACCTTGTCAAGAACCTAATAATACCCTCTCACTTATTTGTGCACTCCAAACTTAGCCAGCTTTTGTTAAAAAATCGTGTTATTTTTGATATACGAACGCTGAACTAATGTTCTTCATTACCAATGTGTTTTGAATCGTCGACATTTTTTCTACACTGTCATATTTCGTCATCGAGTCTAATTCATATACCCGATGATTCCCTACATAGAGGAGTACAGTAGCTCCCACATGGCTACAATGATTGCATCAGGAAATCTCGTAATCTTTTTACTTGCAAAATAATTAATGCCAAGAAAAAATAACTTCTTCACATTTCTTCTATCAATGACTGAACGAATAGCCTACCCTTATCGAGAAGATTATTCTTTATAGTTGTTTATGTTAAAGCATTGTCTAGACTGTCCCCTCCCTTTTCCAGTGCACGATCTTATATGACCAACTATCTTTTCACCTCAGAAACCAAAAAAAGTCCGACTCGCAGGAACTGCGTCATCTTAGCGCGGTTCCAGTTCTTTTTTCTTTTTTTTTTTTACGGCGCATCTACATCTAGGTCATTAGCGCCGACATCCAGGGTGTAGCGAGGAATTTTACCAGCGAGCCGTGGGATGATAAAATTCCTGCCGGAGGTCGGGAATCGAACCCACCATCTCCCGCTTATGAATCCAAGGCGCTAGCCATTATTAGACCACGGGAGACCCCGGTTCCTGTTCATATCCCTATTCTCATTTGAAAAGCATAGATTAGAAACAGATAATATTTTCCTCGGCCTTTGTTCAAAGGGTTTTATGGCTATACCTGCGGTCGGGTCCGCAAGACCCTAGAAACCTCTTCTACCGATACTTCATTTCATACGTTTCAATGAATTGGAAAATATCAAAAATTTTCATATATTCCTGTGTTCTTTTAATATAGTAATAATTCTACAGATAAAATCAATTAAAAAATAAAATAAAAAAACCAACAGCATAAAGGCAATTGAAAATATTCAAAAGACGTCATCGAATCTGTTTCTCTTGGCAAGCTATATTTCTAACAATGAATTGTTTTTCTTATTTTGCCTAATCTGTTTTATTGTAAAATACATTATCCAACTATAAGCTATTAAAAAATAACAAGGAATAAAAACAGACAAAAAGAACAGTTCGAATAAGCAAAATCAATTACTTTAATGTTTTAAGCACTTATTTCTCCGACTGACATCGCCTAATCAAAACTCTCATCAGAACCTTTTTTGTAGAGCATTTAGTAAACTTTCTAATGGTATTCTTTCGTTTACCAAGATTCTCAACCTTTTTCGAGATATTAAGGAAAATATACAAAGTTACCAAAACTTTTTATGTCTGTTAATAAAATATTTTATTCTAACCCTTCCTTAACTCCAAACGTAACCAAAATTTCAACATATTAGTTTTAATGATAGTAAAACATGCAGAAAATGTTTCAACTGAATCCCATGATTTTAAGTACCCAAACCAAAAACGGTATTCAAAAACTATTTTTCCAATTTTCTCAAAAACGGTTAAAGCTATCGCGTTGAAAGTGGTTTCATTCGTTTTCCTAGCCAAAGAAGCCTATAAAACGAGTACTTACAAGCTTATGAACTCAAAAACGTAAGCGTTACGATTTGTTTTGCGCGAATTTCGCCCCAAACGCCATCTTTCAGTGGGCGGATTTTGCTGGTTAACGAACTTGACCTTTCAAATCGGGTGACAGATTTTTGTACCAAATTTCATCAAAATCGGACCATTAGGGAGGCCAGAAATCCGCGAACACACAAATATATATATATATATATATATATATATATATATATATATATATATTTATATATATATATATAATATACTTATATATATGTATATATATATACATATACAAATTTTAACCACCGTTATTTTCAGTCTCTAGGGGTTTTGAAACGCGAAATTTTCTAGTCGGCACTTCCGGATTGTTTCATTGTATCAACCTTATAAGCGGGGTTCCTCCCTATCGGGGAGGGAGGAACCGCGCTAAAAACTGCACTGAGCAAGCAATTTTCTCACTCAAACATTACTTCAAAATTGAATCAGACTAAAACAAAAATTGTTCTTTAACCTTACATACATAAGTCATTTCTTTCCGGAGAGAGAGCGCACTAATAGGCAATTCCTTCACAATTTATAATAGATTCTATATTTATATAAACAGACATCATTGATGAGTTTATTATCATTATTTGAGTCATAATTGACTCGTAGTACAACGCTCCTTCCCATCGTTTCGGCCCTCCACAACTTTCAAGGATGTATTGCTTTTATGTGAATTTTGTGGCGACACGAAGTGCCTAATAAAAAATTGATTGAAGTGTGGCCGTAAAAATAACTACATGTCCAGTATCGTAAATATCCCTGACGCAATGCTTAATTATCTGATAAATAACTTTTATTATATTATTCCTGTAGTTATAATATTTTATTTTCACCAAAAATTAATAAGTATATATATATATATAATTTACTGGGATTTCCCAATTTTTATATATATATGGGTTTATATAAGTATACAAAAAGTTCAAAACTGCCCCTTATGTTGCTCAAATAAATGAATTTATATAATAATAAAATTATTAAATATTTATTTTAATTAATTATTAAATGTTTATCATTTATCCAAAATTGTATATACATTCTTTTAGAAAATATTAAAAAACAAATTATTTACAGACTTGAGCTACTTTTTAAATTGTCCTCGATTTGTTTAAATATATCGAAACTCTAAGAAAGTCCTTGTCACGCACGCTGAATGTACTGATTTATCATAATATGGTTTAATAATTATAATGATATCAAAGCAAACAAATTTACAATATATTTACTCAACTGATTCTTGTATCATTTATTCATCACAAAATGGCTTGAAATGGATTAAAAAAACATATAATAATAAATTCAATTGCAGATATTATTAATCATTTTAATGACAATTTGTTTAAAAGGAGCCATTAAATTGAGCGGCTGAAGTCCTTGTGAATGTCCTCATTTATCATTCGAAACCTGACAGCAAGAGCCGAATGGAATTATTATCTGCGGTCTAAAAGTGAAATTCGTTTTGAGACGAATGACTCCTGAATCTTATAACCAATACGGATATAACTGTCGGTTTATTTACATACATTTCGAACCTCCTGGGGAAGGGCTGGTTCTCTTAATATCCTTTCTCCTTCATTTGGAGTCTAGGGAGAGAAAGAATTTGTAATAATAGTACCTATTGTATCCTGTGAAACACAAAAAATGTTTTTAACGCTGCCAGACGCGAATGAAGTCTTCTGATCCCTTCTTGTCCAACAAGCAAGGTGCATTTGAGAGGAATCTGCTAGGATGATCAATGCACCTGGGGAAATGCATCAATAGGTGGAACAAATCCAGAAATTAAGAATTAAAGAAAATAGAAACTGTATTCAGTGAAGTTAACCTCAGAAACCTAAATGAACGAAGACTTTTGCCAGGACTAAAGGACGACCTGATGAAAAAGTATATACAGGGTGTATCGCAAGTAGATGAAAATACTCAAGGAGTTAAAACTCGACAAAAAATATATTTAAATACTGCCAACCGAAAATTTGTATCTGTTTTCGTTCTTGACATATGCCGTTTAAAGGTTATTTAGAAAAAACAACATGTTTTTGTAGAAAACCCCCAATTTTCTCTGCTAAACTTTCAATGTTCAAAAGTGTCTTCTTCAGAACCACAACAACTTCAAAAAGTTGATATTTATCAAAAAGTCTAATTAGCATCATATTTTCGAGAACCACTACTCTTTCACAAAAGTCTTACAAAGTGCCGAATCTCACTAAGAGATATAAGTATATCTTTAAGAAACAGAAATCGATAAACACGAGGATGAATATACAAAATATGTCTCCATCTTCATTATGCCCAAGAAAGATTGATTCATGAGTAATAAGACATTTTTATTTTGTTGTTGAAATAATAAAACTTAAGCAAAGCAATTATTTGATAATTGAATAATCCATAATAATCCAATTATCAATTAATGGCATGATGTTATTATAATAATAAATGACACTTTTTTCTCTAATAAGGCCCCCACATTCAAAATTTTCACTCAAGTTCAAGTTAAGTAGTGTTGCTCGTTCTGGTTTACCACACGAACCATTTTGACACCAGGAACTAATCTTTTACATGTTACGTAAAGCCGATGACCTATATTTGCTTGTTTTCCTCGGAAAGAGATGTTTACCTCCACCATAATGGTAGCTATCGATGGTAAAGAGCCTCTAGGTCTGTCATCTATCCGATAAGGATGAAGGAGTAAGAGGTGAGTGGGAGACACGTTTCAGTGAAAGGACTCCAGGACCTTCCTTTTCCTCTCTCTATCTCACGCCGGCAGCATCACTCTCCTATTGGCAACACTGACAACTCGCTAAAACTAGAAGATGGGGGGGGGGGATTCTTTCTACAACCACAGAAGAAATCCCCTTGTCTGCTGGCGTCGTATTAATGGCTCGAGCTGAGTACTACCGCAATTTCCTTATCAACAAAGAATGGATTTATGTACCTTAGGAAAGATGTATTTATTCGCTGATTAAAACCCCTTCAAATACCTAATATTTATTTGAAGTCCTTTAATTTAGAAGATCTAACTCATTTTGGGTTGTAATCAGACATTTCGAAGCCAACGGCCATACCGGTTCTCGTTGTTCATCGAAGAAAATTTTGGCTTGGCCAGTACATGGATAGGTGGCCGTCTGGGAGGTTGGCTTTAAAAAGGGTGGCGGCAACCTGTAGATAGCCCGGAGTTGAAACAAACTCAATACAATAATGTAAATGTCTAACTGTGATGAGTAATTCGTATTATACAATCATTCGTAATACAATTCGTATTTATTTTGAGCATAAATAATTTAGAGCAGTTAATCTCGTTTGAATTAGTTGTACGACTCAAATTACAAACCATGAGATTTATCATAAGTATTATGTCTAATTTAGACAAGATATCTTATCTCGATGGGAATCGAGCCAAAAGCGGAGTTTCCTGCCAATATTGAGGGAGAGAACGAGATAAAAACAAGAGAATCTGTGGCATTGTCTATGAAAGCAGGAATTGGGCTTGAAGCATACACGCTGTGTATTACAGCTTCCTCAGGTTTTAATTAATGAGGATCAATGAAGCTAATGCATTAGCAGACGAACAAGCTAAAGTACCAGTAACGGATGAATAACTACCAATTACATTTGTCTATAATCCCTAAGAATGTATAACAAATACATAATGTATGTCTTAAGGATGTTAATAAAATGAACCTGAAGGCAGGAATCACTTAGTATAAGTGACGTGAAATTCTTACAAAGTATTGATAGTCTTTTTTATTTTCTTGTGGGGGCGAGGTTACCTCAGTGGTAGAGTAATCGACTATGTTGGAGGACCTGAGTTCAAGAGCACTAAAGATTTTAATTTCTGGTGGTGATTTGGATTCGGGGTCCCAGACCGTCCCTAGGCCCACTACTACTTTAACCCGCAAAGGGGAAATTAGGTGGCCGGAGCATAGTATTGAACACGCTATTTTCTAGTCTGCCAAGAATCAGATACTTCCGAGAGTATCTGATCAGAGTATCTGCCTCTCTGTGGCCTCGTGGCCTGCAACCGGACTGATTTTTTTTTCTCTCTTGTAAATTCTGGTATTTACATAAAATGAACCATTAACGATTTCCATGTACGTTCGATGTAATTATTTTAATCGGATGCATTTTATCTTTTTTCGCCTTCCTTATCTTAATTTTTATTTTGCTTTGGTTTTGGTTATTTTAAAAGTTTCTTTAGTGCATTTAAGCATAAGCATCATGGTGTGACCAATTTGTTGGAGCACCCAGGCAATAAATTCCAATAATAATTGGAATAATAATAATTTAGTGTTACTTCATTATTGAAAACAAAATAAGACTTGATGTACTGCGGTAGAACGGTTGATGAGGTCCATTGGGATCTTCGCCGGAAATAAATCCTGCTGATCTTGTAGATGGCTGACCGAAATGCGCAGCAGTTGATAAGACAAAGACAGCTATCGCGCAATTCATCAGAAAAAGTAATAACAAAAAATACGACTAAGAAAACTACTCCAAATTAAGATTTCACGGTCTGTAACTAGCGAAATTAGTCTACCCGAGCAGGGTTAAGCAGCAAAAACACTGTTCTAATTAGTACCTTCTTATTATGTATACCAAATATTTTAATGAATTCGACCTTGCAGTCTTGTTTCGATTGCAGTCTTGTTCTCTCGGATCTTGTTAATTAACTCTGGGTGCAATGTGAAAATAAAGTTCTTTGTTACAATTGGGTTTTCATATACCGCACTAGTATTTCTTAAGTGACACAACGCAAAAATCGGTGGTTTTCAGTTATGACTATGAAAGACTTGGTAAATATATCTTTATCAACGATCAAAACTGTGTGTACCTAGCTTCAGAGCTTGTACAACAGAGGGCACCTCTGTCACCCTTCCTGTCTTAATGCTAAGCCCCTACATAGGCAAGTGTGACACATTTTTAGTTGAGTTTAATTTTGAGTTGTGTCACTTTAGAAATACTAGTGTGATATGATCTGTGTATCTGTTTATTTAAAATGGTAACAGTCATTGGTCAATTTTAATTTGACGTGTTATCCGTTCTTAATTGAAATCTTTTATTTAGAAAGTTTGCTTGAAAATGGTCTTGTTCATAATGAAGTAGCCATACGATTTGGCAATACTTTTTAAATATTTGAGAAATTATTCAAAAATTCCAAAACTGGTAATGTCTATTGATAAAATATATTTTTGTTAAAAGATATGTTATAATTCGGCTGAATGTCAAACGTAAAATATTGCAATAAAATCCGTCAATCAAACACGTGTATAAATACATGAAATAGGAAACAGGTTTTGGTCTTCGTATTTGATGCAGTACCAACACCGCTCAGCTAAATCAATGTCAATGTATATACCTCCATATTAATTTTTGGACAAATTTAAACTACGTTTTTTTGTTTTTGTGATTTTTGGTTTATGAAACGTCGACATTTCTATTGATTGCTTTCTTTGGTCGAAGTCATACTCTCTTCATAGGGAAACGATGGAATCGAGCTGTCAACTAGGGTAGCACTGTTATATACACGCCAGTTTAACTACCAAACGGGCACCGTGATTGTTAAGGAAATAGAACCTTTCCAAAAGATATTTTGTTTGTTGTCTAATTCTGAGATAACCGATGTCACGATATCGGTCAATGATCTTTTTCTAGAGAAAACCTTTGCCGGCGTGCAGATGTTGGAAAGTTCTCGCCGCTCCCTGTGCAGGTTTTGGGTCTTGGGCGTTGTCTCAGCTCTAGGCCAATTATGAAGTGTTACCGAACTTTCATAATCCATTAACGTGTTATAATAACTCTGCCTAGGCTCTTCGTTTCGCAGCATTACCATAAGCGACACCATTTTCGCTTATGTTTTTGACTAATAACTGTAATTGTTTTTTAAATGCCCCCACTTCCCTCTTTTGAAAACGTAAAATT
The DNA here is from genome assembly GCA_946811695.1 of Gonocerus acuteangulatus. Taxonomy (NCBI): domain Eukaryota; kingdom Metazoa; phylum Arthropoda; class Insecta; order Hemiptera; family Coreidae; genus Gonocerus; species Gonocerus acuteangulatus. The sequence goes on from OX328123.1 coordinate 88,992,509, forward strand.
CGCAGATAACGCCCTGAAAGGCGTCTCATGCAATTCCTTTAGCCACAATATCTTAAATAATGTTACTGGGAACCTAAAAACGCGAAGGCAAGGGATATTGTAATGTATCGATTTTTTTCGAAATCGCTAAAACAGCAGATTTTGCTGGTTAATGGCAAATAATATAATGGCTGGTTAATATATATACATACACACACACACACACACACACACATATATATATATATATATATATATATATATATATATATATATATATATATATATATAAAGAAATAATTTATAATACCCCGCCTACTATTATTTATAATAGTTTGTTGGCAGAGGCGTTTCGACTACCTTCTTTTCTGTGAGATACTCCATCCTATTACTTCATATCGTCGATACAAATGCAAAATATCGAATGTGAAAAAATGCATCTTTTATTTTCAATCTTTACTAATCTGGACTTGTTTACTGCCAAATCTTGAATCTTATTTCAGTCTATGAAAGGGAAAGTATTCCACTGTCATAACGTCAAATCAGCCGAATATTTGACTGTCCAAAAAAAAGTTATGAATAAATGCGTTTCCACTCTGAAAAGTGGTGATTTTCACATTCGATACTTTGCATTTATAACGACGATATGTGCGCGCAAATATTATAGTCACAGATAGGGGGGGGGGGTCGATATAAAACATGACGGATAAACGATTTACAAAAATCATAATAGTAAATAACTATGAAATTTATGTATGTACTTATATACTTCTAGGTATGTATTTCGTTTATTTCGTAGTTTATGTTAAATTATGGATTATTCGTAGTTCTACCCAATGCAGTCATTCAATGTATCCATTATTTCTGCTTTTTCTCACGGCCATTAATGCAATGTTATCGAGTTTTTTTGTTTTTTTTTTCTTTTGTTTTTTTTTTAATTCGCTTGAAATCTTGTAAAAACTCGTGAGTGATGAAGAACTGGAATGCATCTGAATCTTATTTGAACAAGGCCAAGTCACATTTTTCTGAATTTTCATAAATTCATCAATGTGTTTTTACAAACTATTTAAGAGAACGACTAAAACGCACTTCACGTTTAGATTCAGAGCATCGTGAGTCGTAATAAACTTACTTCATCCAGGTAAAAATAATTGTTTTATAAATTTAGATTTTTAAAACGTTTTGTGCAATTCTTACCAATGCTTGAGCTTTTTACTAATAAAAGGGGCTCCAGATTCGGATCAACTGCGTCGAAATACAAATATGTAGATGAATCTTGTCAGAAGTACTGGTAACCGCCACCTTATTTTCTCTTAAAAACGAATGCATCAGACCTCCAATAAGCCAACTTGATTGCCGTAACTTTTCTTTGTTTTTTCCAATTGCATACAATCACGCACACTCACAGACTCACGCGCGCGCAGAACCGGAAGTTTATAAGTAATGTAAAAAGAAGAAAAAAAAATTTCCTTGGTTGTATAAGGAGTCTTGTGGCAAAGTTAAAGGATTTTAATTTTTATGTAAGCTCACTTGCCCCTTCGCTTCTACCGATCGAATCTTAATTCGCTGTCTGTATTCATCACGTAGAGGCGGTACTTTACACTTTCCATCAGCTTCTAGTAATGTTTCATAATGCTGTAGAGCTCTGTCAATTATCTCGCGTTAGCGGTCGTGCGTTCATCCTTGTCACCTTCTGGCATTCAAGCAACTACTTGTACTTCCTCTTTCTCTGCTTGGGGAAGCGAGAAAACGCTATATTGCAAAGTAGTAAAAAGAACGTAGCTCTGTTTATACATTTATATTTGCTCGGGGTCTCATGTGTACAAAAGTATTCCTTTTTCGATTAATTTGGCAAAAAGACTTCGCCTTACAGGAAAGTTCAAGTTCGTTCAGCGGCATACTCGCCCATAGGAACATTGTTTCTTTGTCGGTGAAATTTCCGCGAACAAATCGTAGCACTCATGATTTTATTTTAATAGGCTTTCAGGTCCACTGTTAATAGAAATGTTGGCGAGGGAAACCACTTTCAAGGCTATACATTAAACCGTTTTAATGAAACGCTAGAATTTTTGTTTCGGGCACTGAAAAACGTAACACACACTTAAAAACGTTTTTAAATGTGTCTCACATTCATCAGAACTAATACATGCATTATTTTCTTTTTTACATCTGAAGTAGTGAACGTATTGCAAAAAAAATAAACAGTCTATGATCAGTTTTGGGCTATAATGTACTTTCTTAAATACCTCGAAAACGTTCATCAAATCTTGGGTAGAGATGATGTTTCATTCGAAGGCTAATATTTTTTCTACAACGTAGTGTAATTTTCTTTAGGATCTCAAAATAAAATAGTTCTTGACTTTCCATAAGAGTTGGTATAGTTTCATTAAAGGCCTAATATTATGAGATTCCTTTCAAAGCTTTCCTAATGTCATCATATGCATTTCCTTCGAGCCTGACTTTTGGGGCCTGTAGAGCGTGTTTTCACACCTTGAGTTTCCAATTATATTAAACCTTCCGATCATGACCCAATCTCCCTTTGTAAGGTCTGAGGTCAAGCCCGTCTAGTGAGAGGGGTTTTGATATTCAATGATTTTCTTAGAGGAAAAGAAAGTCTATGTGAATCTTCAGTCAACTCAGGGAATTTGCATTTATACTTATTTTCTAACTGATTTACAAGTAGAACTTTCACTTATTTACTCAATTTGTAAATGAGTTTAATTATTTACAACTGAGTGTTTGATAATATGGTTAACTCAAGCAATATATATATATATATGATAATAAGGTTCATCCTACTTTTGAGGACATTCCAAAGGAGGTTTGAGGATAAACCTAATTGTTCTGACAATTTCTTTCATTAAACCTACGTACTAAAAACCAAAACATAGGAAAACCTGGAACGCGCGAAATAGAACGTTCTACTGGTAAAATTATTACACTATCCTAATAAGACCCAAACTTAGGTGGTGGAAACATGGACGATTAATGCCACCATGGTAAATTCGTTGAGGGTCTTCGAGAGGAAGATCCTGAGTAAAATATTTGGCTCCTTGTGCTATGAAACTGTTTGGTAGTACAATGTTATCTACTTTGTAGTGAGTAGTTCAGATAAGGCCCGCTAGAGTCGCTTGTAAAACATATGGTACTTAGATTGTCATTCTTAAACAAAAGACACTAGGTAGTTTTCCAGCAGTTTGTGAGATACAGCCATGTAATAAAGAGATGCTATTTACTATTTAATCTGTGCGAGTTATTTACACCTAATTACTAAACATGGTGTCAGGTGTTTTACGCGTCTTAAGAAAAGAATAAAGGACAATTTAGCGAGCAATCAGGTGAGCTGTGAATAATTGAGTATACCTTTTTGTGAATAGTTTTTTCAACATAAAACATGGAGAACGAATTTGTAATGCCAGGTCCTTTAGTTTTCGATGAGAACTTAGGCAATAACTGGAAAAAATGGATACAAAAATTTGACAATTATATGATTGCATCAGGTAAAAATAAACTAAAAGATGAAAAACGGAAAATAGCATTATTTTTGAATTATATTGGAGATGAAGGTCTTGATGTATATAATAATATGATTTTTGAGAAAAATAAAGATGATGATATGAGGACCCTGAAAGACGTTATTGATGGATTTGCAGCCTATTGTATTCCCATGATTAATGTTCCTATGGAAACTTATCAGTTTAATTGCTTGTAGCAGAAAAGGATGCAGAATTTCGACCAGCACTTGACTGATTTGAAGAAACAAGCTGCAAAATGCCAGTTTACTTGCAGTAACTGCAACAAATCATATGCAGAAAGAATGATAAGAGATCATTTGGTGCTAAACTGTCCATATAATGACCTTCAGAATAGTTTGTTGAAAAAACCTGAACATACGTTGCCGGAGATTGGGAATGCTTACCGGACGTACGAACTAAGCGAGCGCTTCATGAAAGATCTGCATACGAGTCGAGATGAAGTTTTTGCTATGAATCGTACGCCAATGACTGATAGAAGATCAACTAAAAAAACAACTAATATGAAGAAATGTCGGTACTGTTCATATATGCATGGTGAACTACCAGAGAAATGTCCAGCTTATGGTAAGATATGTAATTTTTGCCAAGGTCTGAACCATTTCGCCAGATGTTGCGAAAGAAGGAAGTCTAAAACTACCTTTTATGAAAATCGTGCCAGGAGCTCGGGTAACTGGGGATCAAGCGGTAAAGGACACACAGAAAATGGACGAGACAGGAAGAGAATCTCCAAGGAGGATGCCCTGACGGTGGAATCGAAGATGTCTGCAGGTACCAGCAGTGATACTCCACAAAAGGTATATTTAGATTCATTAATTACTATGAAATTCGGATATAAGAAATGGATGTATCCAATTAGTATAGGAGAAACCGAAATTGAATTTAAAGTAGACACGGGATCAGATGTCAACATATTGCCCTTAAAGATATTTAAGAAAATAGCCCCTTCTGGGATTCAGTTAAAGAATTCTAATAAGGTTTTGGTTGCCTACGGGGGGTTCGAGATAATACCTAAAGGATCTGTAAATCTTTTTTGTAAGCCTAAAGGGCGAACCCCGTGTCATATAAATTTTGTAGTAGCTGACGTAGAGTCTACACCTATTCTATCTCTTCAAACGTGTGTCAACCTTAAATTAATTTCCCAAATTGAGTCAATTATTGAGGAGCCTTGGAAACAGAATTTTGGTTTGCGCCATAAGGCAGTATTTGAGGGGATAGGAAGACTCCCTAATAAATATAGTATTAAACTATCTGATAATGCTGTACCTGTTGTTCGGCCAGTTCGGAGGATTCCTGAATGTTTGAAGGATAGACTGAGAGGTGTGTTAAATGATTTAGAGGACCAAGGTGTGGTGGCAAAGGTGACTGAGCCAACTGATTGGGTGAATGACTTAGTAATTGTCGAGAAACCAGACTCTTCACTGAGATTGTGCTTGAATCCTATGGACTTGAATAAATTTGTCAGGCGTGAACATTTTGAAATTCCATCAGTTGAAGGACTAACCTGCAAGTTGGCTGGCAGTACTGTTTATTCCGTTCTGGATTTGAAACAGGGGTTTTATCACATGGAGTTGGATGAGGCTTCAAGTTTCATGTGCACATTCAACACTCCTTTTGGGCGATATAGATTCTTGAGGGCCCCTTTTGGTTGGCAAGCAATCCAGAAATATTTCAGCGGGAGATGATCAAGATTTTCGGAGATATAGATGGTTTAGAGTTTTTTTTGTTTTTTTTTGATGACCTGATAGTACATGCTAAGACAGAACGTGAGCATGATTTAATTTTAGATAAGGCTATGGATCGAGCTTTAAAGAATGGCGTTCGCTTTAATTCGGATAAATTGCAATACAAAGTGAAGTCTGTCAAATATTTGGGAATGATATTTTCAGCTGAAGGGGCAAGGTGCGATCCTGATCGGGTAAAAGTGATTAAAAATATGCCTGAACCTCGAACTAAGAAACAATTACAGAGGTTTATGGGAGTCGTCAACTATTTAAATCCTTTTCTTCCAAATTTAGCTGAGCAGTCAGCGCCTCTTCACATACTTTTGAAGAATGGCGTGAAATGGTGTTGGGGGGGAAGAACAACAGCTGTCTTTTGAACGAATAAAAGAGTTGGTATGTAATACACCAATATTGCAGCTGTTTGACCCCAAGTTGGATGTTACATTACAGTGTGATGCTTCAAAGGGATCACTGGGCGTGTGCCTCCTACAAAATGGTAAACCTGTTTCTTTTTCATCTCGTAGTTTGACACCAACAGAGCAGAGATATTCCACGGTTGAAAAGGAGCTGTTGGGTATCTGCTATGGAGTACAGCGATACCATCAATTTATATATGGGCATCCAGTAACAGTTCACACCGACCATCGTCCCTTAGTGGCCATTCTACGGAAGGACATTCACAAGAATACGGCAAGGATACAGAGGATGCAGCTGAAACTCTTGAAATATCAGCTGGATGTCCAATACAGGCCAGGAAATCAGATGTATATAGCCGATTTTTTGTCGAGGATTCCGAATTCTGAGCATGTCTCAGATGACCCATCATTACTGGAGGTTGTACATTCGGTCAGTCTTTGCGATTATCTCCCAGTTAGTGAACAATTTTTCTTAGAGCTGAAGGAAGAAACTGAAAAAGACGAGATCCTTAATTGTGTAATTAGAATGGTTGATGGAGGCTGGGAGGATATGCATCGTCCAGACTTAGGTGCGGACAGTAAATATTATTATAAGTTGAAAAATGAGTTGTTTGTAAAAGAAGGTGTACTTTTTTTCAACGATCGGATTGTCATCCCGAAGGCTCTTCAGAGGGCTACGCTACAAAAAATTCACGATCGCTCGCATTGTGGCGTAAACAAAACCAGAAACCTAGCAAAAACTGTAGTTTTTTGGAGAAATATGGGAAGTGAAATAGAAAAATATGTGCTGGGATGTTTTGTGTGCAACAGTCATTACTCGAGAAATGTGAAGGAGCCTTTACTTCCTTCCGAGCTTCCATTGTACCCTTTCCAAAAAGTTGGTATAGATATATGCCAGGAAAACAAAGATTTATATCTGGTTCTAGAAGATTATTATTCTAGGTGGTTAGAAATAATTCCTATTGCTTCAAAGTCAGTAGCGTGCATTATAAGGAGTTTGAAACCTGTTTTTGCCACTCATGGCGTTCCACAATTTGTGAGAAGTGATAACAGTCCTTTTTAACAGCTTCAAATTCCGTGAATTTGGTCGAGATTGGGGATTCACACTGGTAACTTCAAGCCCTGGATATCCCAAGTCGAATGGCATGGCAGAAAAAGGAGTAGACATAGCGAAACGGATTCTCAGAAGAAACAAGGATTGGCAGAGAGCGTTGCTGCATTACCGATCAACTCCTTTGCAGTCTTTGGGAGGTCTTGCACCATCGCAGTTGTTGATGTGTAGGAAACTAAGGTCAGACATTCCTATGGTTTCCGGTTCTTTAATGCCCAAGATAGTTGATAGAGAGATTTTTGAAGAGATAGATGATTTGAACAAACGGAAGATGAAGGTTCATTATGACAGATCAGCTACTAAGGAAAGAAAACCCTTCTCAGTTGGTGATAGAGTGTGGTATTGGAATCAAGAGGAATGGCGTACAGGCAAGATAGATAGAAGATTGAAGGAACCGCGATCTTACTTGATCAGAGGCGATGAAACCGGTGCTGTCTACAGGAGAACATCAGTTCATATTAGAGTCTTCAAGGAGTATAATTTCAAATAAGAAAAATGTTTTAATGTTTTCTAGTTCATATTAGGAGCTCTAAGGCCATGTGTTTTGTATTTTTTTTTTTTTTTTTTTTGTTTGTTCCCACCTTTGTTTTCTTAAGATATTTCTTTTCATTTATTTTTCTGTTTTGTCATTGAAGTTTTGTATTTATGTAATTTTAAATTTGTATATATGTATATTGAATCTGTACTATCGGTAGCTAAATTGAGGTGGGAGTGTTTGGTAGTACAATGTTATCTACTGTGTAGTGAGTAGTTCAGATAAGGCCCGCTAGAGTCGCTTGTAAAACATATGGTACTTAGATTGTCATTCTTAAACAAAAGACACTAGGTAGTTTTCCAGCAGTTTGAGAGATACAGCCATGTAATAAAGAGATGCTATTTACTATTTAATCTGTGCGAGTTATTTACACCTAATTACTAAACAGAAACAACAACAAGCATGGAGGAATAAAACCAATGTATATGAATTATTCAGCCATAGCGAAATTGTGTGCTTTATAAAATCACGGTGGATCGAATGGCTGGGGCACCTGCAAGAATGCCAGATGAGAGAATCCCAAAAAAGGCGCTCCAAGGAAGAATTTATGGTGTCAGAGGAAGAGGAAGGTTGAGAAAAAGATGGTTGGAGGAGGTAGAAGACGACCTCAGGTGCTTGAGAGTGACTTAACTGTAAGGAAAGGCTAAGGACAGAGACATCTGGAGAGCTATTGTTCAGGAAGCCAAGGCCCGTCCCGGCCTGTAGAGCTAACAGAGAAGAAGAGAATTGGTAAAATTCAATGCTACAACTGTATAGAAAATATTATTTAAGCGTGTCACAACAATTTTTCTAAAGCTGGATGAGTTGATCATTTTCAAAAATAAAACTATACCGAGAAAACTGTACAAGACAGCTCTAGGAAGCCATTTATTATTATATTTTGACAGTATAATAATAGTACATAAAAACCAAAATAGTATTAAGAGAAAAATATTTTTGTATTTGTAGAAAAAATTCCTAAATAAAATAAAAAATACTTCGATTACATAATGTCACTTTTGTTTAGTTCTCCTGTATTTGTATGTTGGTCGTGAATTTTGTTTTTATTAACATTTATATGAATATATATTTAACCCGGGACTCATGAGTAGGACCTAGGCTCAGGAAACTCAGGGGGCTCACTTTTGCATCATCATAATTATCAATGAAATGATAAGAGAAAAAAAAACAAATTATTCAGTAACAACAAAAAATTGATTAAAAAAATAAACAGAAATCTTCTGCAACTGATTGAAAGTACATCTTAAGGTCCAGGATGACCGTTATGGCGAAGTCTCTCCAATGTTATACATCGTTTAGGTATTTAACTCACACAAATAGTCCTTTGGATAATGGCATTTTGACATGTCTCGTCAGCATTTCCGAATTGATCCAACGTCATAAGTTTCTTCTCGATACGGAGAGAGGAACCACTCTAAAAACCTCTTAGCCTTTGATCTCGATTCCTATTAATGTATGTTGATTATGAAATAGGATATTACTCTGCCAGATAATAGATTATGTTAACGATATCGGGGCCGTCAAGCTGCACGAGGTAGTAATATTGAAGCTGACAGTGACCTTTCCTCGGCCGACTTTCGCTTTTCGGACGGTGATCGAACTTCGGGCGAGGTAGTTAGCTCGAAGCCCTGCAGTCTGGTTCTGATCGATGAAGGTTCGAGTCCACATGTGTCTTACGCAATCAGAACGCCTGGAAGTTGTCTTGGAAAGGCGGCCACAAATGGCTTTGATGGTTCTAAAGCTTTCTAAAGGTCCCTCCCTGCATGGGTTCTGTAATTAACCTTTTAGAGCAGCAATTAGTACTAAATAAGTATCATTAGCGGTTTTTTATTCTATGGGACTTGTGTATTTTATTTGAGCTTCGTAGTGGATTGTTTCAATTGCTTTGTTATAAATCTAAAGTCATTAACACACTGTCTGCCAACTACGTGTCAAATATACTTTGATATATTTTCTAGGATGCCAACTTTCATAATTTGCTCTCAATTACCTACTGATTTGGATAGAAGTGCAAGTTTGCTATTACGTTATTACCTAGCACTTGCGTAACATTGAGACCACCAACTCACTCAACTTGAGAATGCTGAAAATACCTGTGTCTGTCAACGTAATAAAAACCACTCGGCAATAACTGACTGCAAAAATCGAATTATTGCCAGAAGGGCGAACCCGCGAGCTGATGATGTTTTTATTTTTATTTTATCGTTCGTCTTGTTCATTACCACACTGTACAGTGCACAGTGTGGTAGGTGCAGGTTGCTTAGTTCCTTAGGCTGCTTAGTTAGTGCCTTTGTACAATACGGTTTGAGTGATAGCTGCGCACATCAGAAGGGCGAACTCGTGCATTTTTCTCTATAATTGCGTTTGGCGAGTCCGCCCTTCTGGTAGGGAACGCCTCATTACTTAAAACGCCTATAACTTCAACGCCTCATAACTTAAAAGGATTTTTATCTTCAAACGTACATTCTTTTATCCTCTTGGACAGTTAGCTAACAAAGAAAAAGTTTTCTTGTTTCGTTCATGAATATAACAGAAATCCCTAAATTAGCTAATGCCTTTATAATTATTAGTTCGTTCTAATTCGCGCCTGCTGAACTTTAATTGTCAACATACTCTTATTTTATAAAAAAAAATAGCAATAAAGTTGCACGAATTTATTATTCTCTTCAAACGTGCTCATAAATATGAAGTGCGCTTAAAGGCATTTTTCTGTGCGATTGGGGATTTGTGTCCACGGAACATCGCGTCTCAAGAAGAAGAAGAAAGCTAAGAAGGATGTCTAGGAAGATAAGAAGAATGTTAGGACGACACTTTTAGGCATACATGCTATGCGTTTCCTCTCGCTACGCTCGCTCAAGAAGATATCAAAACCCAGGGGTGAGGATGCCCTTAAAATTGACAATATTTTTGAATAAATGGTTTATGAACATTTCAAAAGAGAGTTCTCTGTTTCTCAATGTTACATATCTGCGCATGCGCGTGTTTACAAATACGCTGTGTACGCCTACTTTTATAACCTTCCTAACAGTGAACATTAGTGCTTAATAACTTCTTTCCTAGTTGAATGCGAACTTTTTTTTTAACGGATTCGTGTTTGGTGCACTAAAATACGTTATTATACTAAATTTGAAAGAAATCGGTTTGGAGGACACTTAACTGCAGTTTTACCTAACTTTAAGTATGCGAACTTCAGTTTTACCTAAAGTTATATGCGGTGGATGCCCCTGGCTCAGAGCAGACCGGAAGTGAACGTTGAGATGACAAAATGTTATAACTATAGCTAAAGGTATTAGCTATCACGATATTTAAACATTTCATGCATAAATTAGCGATTAGCGCACTGCCGTCGCTATGCGCTAAACAGTACCGCTAAATTAGCGAGAAGGTATTAGATATTAGCGACCGCTAACGTTTGCCCAACCCTGGTCTGCCTTATGTCAAATTTCATTTGTGTCTAATGAAAACTTGGATTCGGCGAAGATCATCCCAAAGCCAGAAAAAATCTACGAGTCCGATTTGCTTGATCTGCATCATCTTTGGGTGTTTCCATATAACGCCCATATGTGGTGTGATTTGGAAAGCGTACAACGAAACTAACACTTTTGATTTTGAATGCACTATTTCCTCTTTATTACCGAAATGCGTAAACCTTTTAGCGCGGTTCCTCCCTCCCCCATAGGGAGGATCCCCGATAATAAGGTTGATCTCACGACGCAATCCGGAAGTGCCGACTAGAAAATTTTGCGTTTCAGAACCCCTAGAGACCGAAAATGATAGTGGTTAAAATTTGTATGTATATATATATATATATATATATATATATATATATATATATTTGTCTGTTCGCTCTGTAGCTCCTAGACGAATGGTCCGATTTTGATGAAATTTGGTACAAAAATCTTTCGTCTAATTTGAAAGGTCAAGTTCGTTAACCAGAAAAATCCGCCCACTGGAAGATGGCGTTTGGGGCGAAATTCGCGCAAAAAAAATCGTAACGCTTACGTTTTTGAGTTCAAAAGCTTGTAAGTACTCGTTTTATATGCTTCTTGGGCTAGTAAAAAGAATGAAACCATTTTCAAGGCGATAGCTTTAACCGTTTCTCAGAAAATCGGAAAAAAGTTGTTAAATCAAGTTTTTGGTTTGGTTACTTAGAATCATGGGATTCAGTTAAAACATTTTTTGCATGTTTGAATTTCATCAAAACTAACATGTTAAACTTTTGGTTACGTTTGGAGTTAAGGAAGGGTTAGAGTAAAATATTTTATGAACAGACATGAAAAGTTTTGGGAACTTCGTATAATTTCATTAATATCCCGAACACGGTTGGGAAATCATGATAAGTGGATAGAAATTATTTGAAAGCTTTATAAATTCTCTACAAAAAAGATTCTGAAACAATTTTTGATTAGGTGATGTCAATCGGAGAAATAAGTGCTTAAACTTTGAAGTAATTGATTTCGTTTATTCGAACGGTTCTTTTTGTCTATTTTTATTCCTTGTTATTTTTTAATTGCTTATAGTTGGATAATGTATTTGACAATAAAACAGATTAGGTAAAATAAGAAAAACAATTCATTGTTAGAAATATAGCTTGCCAAGAGAAAGAGATTCGATGACGTCTTTTAAATATTTTCAATTGCCTTCATGCTGTTGGTTTTTTTTTATTTTATTTTTTAATTGATTTTATTTGTAGAATTATTTCTAAAGTAAAAGAACACAGGAATATGTGAAAAAATTTGATATTTTCCAATTCATTGAAACGTATGAAATGAAGTATCGGTAGAAGAGGATTCTAGGGTCTGGCGGACCCGACCAGGTAAAGCCATAAAACCCTTTGAACAAAGGCCGAGGAAAATATTATCTGTTACTATTCTAAGCTTTTCAAATGACAATAAGGATATGAACAGGAACCGCGCTAAGATGATGCAGTTCCTGCGATTCGGACTTTTTTGTGATGTATCTGACCTGGTTTCGGTGATAATGTTTTCTCCCTATCACGATTTCCTTCTACGAAAGAAAACTGCTCATGTCTGTTGATAATTTTTTTTGTCGTAATATTTCCTCTAAACGTTATATAAATTGATATGTTTTTATAAATCTAGGACGTGTCAATAATATTTTAAGCAACGTTTTTGAGTCCTCTAATAAAAAATCTAGTTTTTCCTTAATTAAAAATAAAAAAGGAGAGTTTATTTTATAGCACTTGTAGGTATTGAAGACCCAGCTTCGAGACGAATGGCTATCTCGAGCCATATCTCTGCCTGATCAATCCTGAAGGGATTATTATAGTGAACTTGGTCCATTCCTACTCTGCACTAACCAGATTCCTTACAAAAACGAAAACATCACTCAAAATCAGGAAGCGAACAAAGAAATATTAAAATTGTCCGATTTTTTTTTTTTTTTTGCTTTGAGTGGATTTTCAGTTTGTAAGTCCAGTTAAGTTGTCATTTTTTAAGTACTGTTTGGCGGTCTAATAACATTTTTTATTGCCCCCTTTCTCAATAATTGTTGTAGATATCGCCTCAAAAATGGTTTTTTTCCGCTTTTCCCCCATAAGGAAGGAAGAAAAACGCTCAAGAAATGCGCTTTAAGTCTTTGTTGAGTACCTGTAAATTTTTGCTTTTCACTATTACGTCTTGAGCCCCGCCATAAACATGCGAACCTTGCGGGTCCTTTTACTTCTTATCGATGAGAAAGACAAGGTCGTGACCGACGGGAGTTTCTACTAAGTGTAACACCGCGCCTCATGCACGAGTCTTCAAATTGCCTTGCGTCGACCTCCTGGTCACGGTACATAATGAAGAGTCAAGAAAGTAGTGACCGGAGGACAGGTCACGGTATTTCAAAACCCTTTCTCTTACCATCGCTCAATTAGCATCGGAGAGAGGCAGATCTCGATCGATAGGGTCCCGTCCTCTTCCTCCTTCGCACATACCTTTAAATACATTACGTTTCCGGTAACGAAATTCTTTTTATTGATGGTAAATGCTGGGTAAACACCTGATAACCATGAGTGGTAAAGCGTGAACACTCCATGTGGATTCAGTTCCCTCTAGGGGTAGTAGCTTTTCTTCAGAAAAAAAAAAACAAAACAAAATCAAAAGCGAAACATTATTATACCTTTACTGCTTAGGAAATGGCACTAACCTGTGGATAAAGCATAAGTGATTTTAAAATAAAAATAATAATCAAGATATGGTCCTAATGAGCACCGTAGTAGTTGCACAAAAATTTGAAACAAATAATGGTAAATGTTCACGTGTCAATCGTCTAAATATATAGTGGAGAAGAAAATTGTCCAAAATTTCTGCAAGTGTATTATTATAGGCTGAAAGGTTTGATGGACCAATTTAAATGGGACACACAAAAATCTCACGAACAACAGTTTAATGAAAAACAGGTATAATATTAAACATTTAAAATAACAACATTCATTTTAAAAAAAAAAAAAAAAGAAAAGAAACAACTGTTTTTTTGTAAACCCAGGTTTTCGGCAATATAATTTAAAGTATATTCAAAAAGCCATTCCTGTGAGTAGTAAAGTCTTGAAAGGTCATGATTTACAATCTTACCTGGAAGGGTCCGCTACACTAGAAACAGACCCGCTAGTGACAAGGTCTTGGAATCTTGGAAATCTATATTTCTAACAATAAATTGTTTTTGTTATTTTACTTAACCAGTTTTATTGTCAAATACATTATCCAACTATAAGCAATTAAAAAATAACAAGAAATAAAACAGACAAAAAGAACCATTGGAATAAACAAAATCAATTAATTTAAAGCTTTAAGCACTTTTTTCTCCGATTGACATCGCCTAATTAAAACTTTCTTCAGAACCTTTTTTGTAGAGCATTTAGTAAGCTTCCGAATGGTAATCTTCCGCTTCACAAGAGTGTCAACGGTTTTCGAGATACTAACGAAATTATACAAAGTTACCAAATCTTTTTTTGTCTGTTAATAAAATATTTTATTCTAACCCTTCCTTTACTCTAAACGTAACAAAAATTTCAACATATTAGTGTTGATGAAACTCCAACATGCAGAAAATGTTTCAACTGTATCCCATAATTCTAAGTACCAAAATCAAAGACAAAGAACCCTCCCTAGGAAGGACGCTAGGCAGTTGAAAAGCTATATATCTTGGAAATCCATATCTCTAACATTAAATTGTTTTTCTTATATTTCTTAACCTGTTTTATTTTCAAATACATTATCCAACAATAATCAATTAAAAAATAACAAGGAATAAAAAACAGACAAAAAGAACAGTTCGAATAAGCGAAATCAATTACTTTAAAGTTTTAAGCTCTTATTTCTCCGATTGACATCGCCTAATCAAAACTTTCATTAGAACCTTTTTTTTAGAGCATTTAATAAGCTTTCTAATGGTATTCTTCCGTTCGCCAAGATTCTCAACCTTTTTCGAGATATTAATGAAAGTAAACAAAGTTACTAAAACTTTTTATGTCTGTTAATAAAATATTTTATTCTAACCCTTCCTTAACTCCAAACGTAACAAAAATTTCAACATATTAGTTTTGATGAAAGTAGAACATGCAGAAAATGTTTCAACTGAATCCCATGATTCTAAGTACCCAAACCAAAAACGGTATTCAAAAAATATTTTTCCAATTTTCTCGAAAACGGTTAAAGCTATCGCCTTGAAAATGGTTTCATTCGTTTTCCTAGCCCAGGAATCATATAAAACGAGTACTTATAAGCTTATGAACTCAAAAACGTAAGCGTTACGATTTTTTTTGCGCGAATTTCGCCCCAAACGCCATCTTCCAGTAGGCGGATTTTGCTGGTTAACGAACTTGACCTTTCAAATTGGACGAAGGATTTTTGTACCAAATTTCATCAAAATCGGACCATTCGTCTTCTATCTAGAGAGCGAACAGACAAATATATATATATATATATATATATATATATATATATATATAAATATATACATATATATATATATATATATATATACATATATATACAAATTTGAACCACCGTTATTTTCGGTCTCTAGGGGTTCTGAAACGCGAAATTTTCTAGTCGGCACTTCCGGATTGTTTCATTGTATCAACCCTATAAGCGGGGTTCCTCCCTATGGGGGAGGGAGGAACCGCGCTAAAAAAGCCACAAGTCTTAAAGAATGTGTGTTGTTATTTTAAATGTTTTATACTATGCCTGTTTTTCATTAAACTGTTATTCGTGAGATTTTTATGTCGCAGGACATTGAAAACGGGCCTATGTACCTGAATACATTCTGTGTATAATAAAACCCCTGTAAAAAGTTGTTTTTTTTTAACCACTAAGAACAAATATGACCACTATCCAGAAATTAGTCCTTCGTCCTCCTAGCAAGGTCACCCGCTTATTGCTTGTTGACAAGGCTCAAATCCTGGCTGTCGAGGTGGTATTTTTTAAAATAAAAAGATCTGATGATTATTTACATTGTTTTGATTATTTAAATTAATATGAATTACCTTCTAAATGTCTTCCTATATGATACAGTTCACATGGGTGTATATAAGGGGGGGCTGAGGGGGCTGCAGCTCCCCCCCCGAAATTTTTATTTGATCGGTAAAAATTTCATGAAACCCTTAAAAATAAATTAAATAAGATCATTTAGTTCATAAAACATATTCTATTTTGGGTGTAATGGCGTTTAAGTTTGCTAAAACTCTTCCAAGATCTAAATTGCTAGTATTCCATACACCGGAAATGGTCTCAGCCCCCCCCCGAAATTATTTTCTATATACGCCCATGACAGTTCAGGTTGAATACTGCTGGTTAATGCACTGCTAAAAGCCAAGTAGAAGACGAGTGGATAACGGATAGAAGAACAGGTAAGTGCTTTAGGTTACCGGATACTGGGTACCGTACACTTTTGGCATCCTGCCTCGGAACGTGCACTTGGCATTCCAGTACTTCCAATTCAGGGGTAAAATGGGGGGGGGGCTTACTGTATTTCAGTCCCGAAACAGGGGGACTGTTAGGAAATTGACAAGTAACTCTTTTAGCGCGATTCGATAGGGAAGAAACCCGTTGTGAGCTTGACTACATACCGGAAGTGCCGACAAGAAAATTTCATGTTTCAGAACCCATTGATCCCGAAAATAGCTGCCCAAAAATGGTCCAATTTTTGGTTCAAAAGTACTTTGTCTAATTCCAAAAATCGTTAAAAACCAACAGAATCCGCCTACCGGAGCACTGTTTTACGGCGGAAATTCGCGCGAAAAACATCGTTATGCTTACGGATTTTCGTTTGTTGTCTTCCAGATAGACTTTTTATAGGTTCTGTAAAATAGGGAAAAGAATTACAGGCGTAAATAGGAAATAATTTCGGGTGGGGGGCTGAGAGGATTTCGGGGTGGGGGTGCATTTTGGGTAAGTGATATTATTTAATTTATTTTTAAGGTTTTTATGACACATTTTTACCGATTAAAGCAAAACTTCGTGGTTCTGCAGCCCCCTCAGCCTCCCCCTCCATTATATATGCCTATAAAACCATTTTTAAGGCGATATCTGTAAACGTTTTTGAGAAATGTGGATAACTAATTTTAGTTAGGGTATTTAGAAACGATTGATTCAGATAAAAATTGTTCCTGACGTTTGATATCCATCTAAAAGAATGTAAATCAATTTTGGTTGCGTTTCTAGTCAAGGAAGTACAATAAGAAAAAAAAATTATTAACAGACATGAAATATTTTGGGATATTCTTATATTTTCTTAAATAGCTCGAGAATGGTTAGGAAATCTTGGTAAGTGGAAGGTGACCATTCGAAAGCTAACTAAATTCTCTACAAATAAGGATTTGAAGTACATTTCGATGGGAAGATCTCATTCAGAGAAATCTGTGCTTAAAATTCAAAATATAAGGTTACATTCTTTTGAATTGTTTTTTGTTTCCATTTTTATTTGCATGTAACAGTAAAAAAAGTATTTTAGTAAAACAAAGTAAAAAAATGAGAAACGTATTTGTTGAGAAAGTGAAAGGAGTAATTTCTGCATAAGATAATGTCAGTTTCTTGCTGTGGCACCGAAAAGTTTGCTTCTCTTTGATATTTTACTTTACCTTTTTACACGTGTTTATATTTTTCAAGAAGGATCAAAACATTTAAAATGAAACCACAGATAAAAATGGAAACTCACTCAGATGATACAGTTCCTGCAAGTAGACCTGTTTTCTTAATTCTCCCATGTGGATGTAAGAGAAAGATATAGAATTGTGTATTTATAGTAATAATAGGATTAAGCCTATAAATGAATTACTCTGATTTATTGTTATTATAAAGCTATTTTATTTGACCTAAGGTTCTCTCTGTTCTAGACTTGCAGCTTGCGGCGGAGCTCGGTAAGACCCTCCTTGAAAGAAACAAGGAATTAGAAACAGCCCTCCGACATTATCAAAATGTCGCCGAAGACCAGGCTCAGGAAATTGAGGTAATAACAATAAACAGGACTCCTATTTATAAAATATTGAAAATAAAATTTACTCAATTTAACACTTGGGGTAACCAAGTTATTTTTATATAACTGAAGTAGATAGGGCTCTAAAGACATTGATTTGTAAGACCTTTTATTTGAAGAGTATTTTGATTTCTCTGCCATATATCTTAATAGGTCATGAGTCCAGGAAACAAAAAAGTTATTTATAAATGAAAAGGTTAATCAATTGTTGGTTTTATTATTGATACTTACTTTCTTTTACAAATCTCAAAACAACAGAAATAAGATAACTACAGAAAAATTAAACCCTTTTTCTCTCTAGAACTACATGGTTTAGAAATAAGAAGTAATTGATTTAATATTTATTTTTCTTATAAATAATTTTTTTTCTAGTATCTTCGAAAACAGACGCTTGCTCTACGGGAGGTCAACGATTCAAGAATGAAAATATATGAACAACTTGAAATTAGCATTCAAGAACTTGAAACGAATAATCATAGACTTAATACACAGACAATAGCAGACAAAAAGCATATTCAGAGGTTGGTTGATATTTTTGTTTTTTTAACCATAAACTATCTAAGCATTTAAAGTCAGAACATTTTTTTCATTTACATCCCATGCAAAATGAATATTAACTAATTTATAGACTCCATTATGAAAAAAAAAATAAAATAAAAAAAATTAAAGAATGATTTCTCTTATTGAATGAATCCATTTAAGTGAATGTAAATAATAATGTTCAGTTATAGGTATTTTAAACGGCCCTTGTTGTGTTGTGAGTTTAAAAGGAAGAACTGCTGTAAATAGTTTGCATAATAATTGTATCTTAAACAGTTATAAACTGACACACAGTGTCTTTCATTAATTAAAACAGACTGTGAATGGTCTTAATGATCCTGGCAGTTGAAGCACCATGTATATATATATATATATATATATATATATATATATATATATATATTCATTTCACGAATACAAAATATTAAATCAGTGCTGTGTATATAAACAATTGTTTGTTTAACAAATATTTTTTTAAAGTAATTGCATTGGTAGATGTATATTTTTTTTTTTTTTTTTTTTTTTTTTTTTCAATTTGATATAATGCAAATATTAACTGCAGTCGGCGTTTCTATTTTTGGCCTCAGTTTGAAGTTTTATGACTATGAGCACCTTTTGAACGTTTTTAATTTCTTAAGATTTATTTTGCCAATGTATTATAACAAAGGATTATCACTAATCGCTTTAATAATTATCAACTGAAGGATTATCACTTTAATAATCATATGATTTTATGTGTCCCCTCACTATTAACAATACTTTTTCTGCTATTTTTTGTTGAGAACTTTGTGTTACATAAATATTTTATAATTCCAGATAAATAAAACTATTGTTTCAAATTAAATCCACTTCTGAAAAAAGAAAGTTCAGTATTTTGGTTGGTATTGAAAACACTACCAGACAAAGCTCCTGCCTAGTTTAAGGGATTTTGGTGCTTTTTATTAATACTTGTCTCTCCCACTAAGATGGCTTTGTGACAAGTAACAAGTACTTGTTTACACCTAGGTTAGTACATTACGTCCAGTAACTAACTCGTCACTAGACATTTGTTCGGTTGTTTATACAATGTGATAAGGGTAAACTAAGTAGTAGAATGTTGACGGAAATTACTTGTCTCTTAGTAAATAGAATGTATTCGTAGTCTACTTATGCCTTTTACTAATAAGTGTCCCTAAAGAAGAACCTGTTTACACATTGATTGAAGTGCTTAGGTGACAAATACTATGCTCGTGTAAACTAGGCATTACTCATTGAGTACAATAGGTTTGCCAGGCGTAGTAAGTTTTTTTTACAGATCTTAAAGCTTTGGCTGCAAAGTTTATTAGTGTTCGTTCAAGAATATTAAATATCTGAATTATTGTTGTTTAGCATTACATTAGGTTAAATTGTTTGGCTATGATCCTCGTAGATAGCACTGCCCCTTTTCTCAGTATTTGTGTAGACCTCCTTCAAAATCCAGCCAGCTTACTTATTTCATATTTTTTGATACTTCCAAAGTATTTGACCTATTCTTACCAAAAGTTCACATTCAGAATTCTGAAATAATTTTGGGGTAACTCCTTAAATTATCATGATGATTAGATAGTTAGCCGTCGAGGTGATAAGTAAAGATGGAATGGTTGGGATTCGGCTAAATAAACCTCAATATGATTTTGTTTTAAAAAATCTATATTTCGGACGTTTCGGCTACTCATTGGTAGCCTTCGTCAGCTAAAATGACAAAAAAAAGGAATTAATACAAAAACAGAAAAAAAAATTATGATTGTGATAGGTAACAGAGCTATAGATACAATTAACTTATAAAAGAACATATTGTCTTAAATTCTTAGAATGAAAAAGTGAATAGGTACAATAATTGATTTGAATAGTAATTAGTAACGTTAATTGAATTTACAAAGAAATAAGAAGCTACATACCAATGACAAATATAGTAGCTAATAGTAACATTAATTAATTTTACAAAGAAATAAGATACTACATACCAATAGAAATGCCGAGCGGCAGAGGAAGACCAAGGTTGGCAATTAAGTAACCATTGCAGAGTGTCTAAGGAGAAAAAGAAATCCACTGGGGTATAAGTAAGTGGAAACAGCAGGTGGTGGGGGAAATGTCGGTAAGGATCAAAAAGCAAGTTTATGACATGTCGGTAAGGAACAAAAGGCATGTTTATGACATATTTATGACAGGAAAGGAGAAAAAGGAGTTAATGGAAGGATACCCAAGGGGCATGGTAAAAATCTAGGTGGGAGGTCGGGAGAGTATTTGGAAAATATTAGCGTACATAGGAGAAATGCCTTGTTGGTCAGTTTTGTAGTTTATATTGTTTTTGTTTAAGTTTATGTGTACACATTCCGAGATCTGTAGTCTTTTTTTGTTTCGTTGTGTAGAAAGAATTTTCGTGTCGTCGAAGTTAAAAGTGTGTTTTTGTGTAATGGCGTGTTTTGCAAGTGCAGATTTATCTATTTCTTTATTAGTGATGGTTCGTTTATGTTGTGTAAGACGTGAGTGAATGTCATTTATGGTTTCTCCTATGTATACACCATTACAGGAAGGGGTTTGACAAGGGACTTGGTAAACACAACGGGTGCTTTGTTCAAAAGGGATGGGATCTTTGAGTTTGGTATAGAGGGTTTTGAGTTTGTTGGTAGTTTTCAAACCAAAATTTAGGGAAGGGTAGGATTTTTTTATTGTCTTTGTAAGTTTATCAGTCAGTCCAGGTGTAAATGGTAGAGATCGGAACATTTGGTAACTGGGAGTTAGGGAAGAATTGGGAGAGACAGTGTTGGGAGGTTGGGATTTTGCTTTTTTAACAAGGGATTTTATGAGGTTGGGGGGAAATTGGTTGCGTGCCAATATATCTGAGGCGATATTAATATTTTTATTGTGAAAGGAAGCATGGGATAGGGACTCAATGGGATAGGTACTCAATATAGAAATAGCCAATTTAAACTGTGAAATTAAAAATTTAGAAACATTGTTAGAGTCACGCTTTAATATCTTAAGGGGGTTAGTTGACCAGGACCTGTTTAATGACATATACAATTTTATTTCAAACATTTGTAATAGTTTAAAATCGAAGTTAAAAATAAATCTTTTCCAAAAATTTAATAAAACTCGCCAGAATCACGTTCACCGCCCCATCGGTGACGAAAACTGGGTTAAAAACATCTCCTCGGTCAACGTCCCCCCTCAGGTTAACAACATACTTGGTTTAGGAGAAAAGTTTTCTTTTCCTCCTACACCAGGTATTGTTGTTCCCAAAATAATTACCGATGTAGAATACATACTACAAACCGTTCCTTGTAAAGAGGAAGACCAAACCCGCTCTAAAGTAGTTAATAGCATCACCAATTTCTTGCAAATTCCTTCTCCCAGCCACTCCCACCTTTCCACTGAATTTTACAAAGACCTAAAACACACCAAAACTTTCTTACGGACACATGAACAACATATAATATGTACTAAATCCGACAAGGGAAACACGACCGTCATCATGGACAGAACAGAATACAACGAAAAAATGACCAAGTATGTATTGGTGTCGTTGAATAGACACCAATACATACTTACCCATTCCTAAGGACATTACGAAAATACAAGAACGAAAATTCAACGAACACATTCACAAACTTTTTAACTCTAACAAAATCGACAAATCCACTAAGTCCTTCTTAATTTCCCACAATTCCCTTCCACCGCGAGCCTATGGCCTCCCCAAAATCCACAAACCTGGTAATCCCCTTCGTCCCATCATTGCCAATATAGATTCTCCCTCTTCCAGTCTCAGTAAATTTCTTCTTCCCTCATTACAAATACTTAGCCATAATAATCCCTATGATATAAAAAATTCCTTTGACCTAATTTCTAAATTATCCAACCTAACCATTCCCCACGGCCACATTTTAGTTTCCATTGATGCCACATCCCTATTCACTAACGTCCCACTAGCCAAAACACTAGAAATAATCGAAAACCATTGGCCCAACCTACACCTCCATAGCCCTCTATCCTTTGATTTGTTTATAGAAAGTCTAAAACTTTGTGTTAACAGCAGTTTTTTTAAATATGATGGGAAATTCTATAAACAAATTGAAGGTCTAGCCATGGGCAACTGTCTTGCACCCGATTTATCCTCAATCCTTCTCAACGATCTTCTCAACTCCCTCGTTCCACAGTTTCCCGATGACATCTCATTCATCTGCAAATACGTAGATGATCTCTTGCTGATGATTAACCCAAACAGACTAACAGACATACTTACCTGTTTCAATTCCTTTTACCCTAGGCTTCAATTTACAGTCGAAATAGAACAGGACAGACAGCTCCCATACTTGGACATCTTACTAATTAGACAGACTGACGGTACTATTATTACTGACTGGTACACCAAACCCACGTACTCGGGACGGTTACTTAATTTTCATTCATCCCATCCTTACCACCTCAAGATTAATGTAGCCAGAAATCTCCTCCGCCGAGTCCTCTCCCTATCCCATGCTTCCTTTCACAATAAAAATATTAATATCGCCTCAGATATATTGGCACGCAACCAATTTCCCCCCAACCTCATAAAATCCCTTGTTAAAAAAGCAAAATCCCAACCTCCCAACACTGTCTCTCCCAATTCTTCCCTAACTCCCAGTTACCAAATGTTCCGATCTCTACCATTTACACCTGGACTGACTGATAAACTTACAAAGACAATAAAAAAATCCTACCCTTCCCTAAATTTTGGTTTGAAAACTACCAACAAACTCAAAACCCTCTATACCAAACTCAAAGATCCCATCCCTTTTGAACAAAGCACCCGTTGTGTTTACCAAGTCCCTTGTCAAACCCCTTCCTGTAATGGTGTATACATAGGAGAAACCATAAATGACATTCACTCACGTCTTACACAACATAAACGAACCATCACTAATAAAGAAATAGATAAATCTGCACTTGCAAAACACGCCATTACACAAAAACACACTTTTAACTTCGACGACACGAAAATTCTTTCTACACAACGAAACAAAAAAAGACTACAGATCTCGGAATGTGTACACATAAACTTAAACAAAAACAATATAAACTACAAAACTGACCAACAAGGCATTTCTCCTATGTACGCTAATATTTTCCAAATACTCTCCCGACCTCCCACCTAGATTTTTACCATGCCCCTTGGGTATCCTTCCATTAACTCCTTTTTCTCCTTTCCTGTCATAAATATGTCATAAACATGCCTTTTGTTCCTTACCGACATGTCATAAACTTGCTTTTTGATCCTTACCGACATTTCCCCCACCACCTGCTGTTTCCACTTACTTATACCCCAGTAGATTTCTTTTTCTCCTTAGACACTCTGCAATGGTTACTTAATTGCCAACCTTGGTCTTCCTCTGCCGCTCGGCATTTCTATTGGTATGTAGTATCTTATTTCTTTGTAAAATTAATTAATGTTACTATTAGCTACTATATTTGTCATTGGTATGTAGCTTCTTATTTCTTTGTAAATTCAATTAACGTTACTAATTACTATTAAAATCAATTATTGTACCTATTCACTTTTTCATTCTAAGAATTTAAGACGATATGTTCTTTTATAAGTTAATTGTATCTATAGCTCTGTTACCTATCACAATCATAATTTTTTTTTCTGTTTTTGTATTAATTCCTTTTTTTTGTCATTTTAGCTGACGAAGGCTACCAATGAGTAGCCGAAACGTCCGAAATATAGATTTTTTAAAACAAAATCATATTGAGGTTTATTTAGCCGAATCCCAACCATTCCATCTTTACTCCTTAAATTATGTTTAACATAAAAAAATAAAAAATAAAAAAATAAATGATGTTTATCAATTTTTCTACTTCATTGTAAAGCCCACATCCCTAGAACTTTTTAACAGGTTTATTATACCTCAAGGCATATTCATTTTATAAACTAAATTCACTTACTGATCTGGTGTCTTGGTAAAGTAATTCTGGAGTTCGTAAAGTAATTTTCACAACTCTTAGTTCCTTATCTCAACATTCTTTATTAAAAATTGGAAAAAGGTTCAACAAAAGTTCTAAAAGTTTGCATTAGAAAATCGTTCAGAGTGGTTCACTTCTGGAGACCTACTATGGTATTCTAATGACCATTTGTGAAATCATGTATTACCTACATATATTTATATATGTACATACATACATATATATTTATATATGATATATGCACAATTACACCAAAAATAATATCTTATTAATACAGTGTATAATACAAAGGACAGTATACGCTGAAAGTAACTGAACTTTGAAGTCTTTATTTTAAGAGAAATTAACTCACCAGGCTCGGGACAACACAGCAGTTTTAAAGCAGCACCTACTGTGCATTATATAGTGATATGATATGCAGGATTTATTTATTTAAGATAAATCAAAAAACAGTAGAGGTACATACTTTGAGCCTTACATGGCAATAGTCCCCTATCAATTAGTGAAGTATTGTCATATAGTCTATCTATTTTATTTTTTTATAACTTCAGATAAATATAACTGTGTAGTCTGTCTGAAGAAACTAATTTCATCATTGAAAAGAGCAGACCAAAACCTATAGGAATCCACTGGTAACTCAATTTCGATTTTTTTACAGATGTGTCCGTCTTTGATATTAAGCCACTCAAATGTATATGTTTTATCTTCCGCCCCTGCTGCCCCCCCCCCCACCCCAATAAAACAACAAAAAATCTTTTTGTCCGAAATAATTAACTGTCGCCATGTAAAGCTGCAAGTTCAACGTAATTTAAAATAGCTACTTTCCTTCGGAGAAAAGTGATAAAACACAAAATAAAAAAAACACCTTAATAAAAATAAATTTTCCATTCTTGATACATTTTAAATTTTATACTGGACGCATACGTGATTATAAAATACCAATTTCTTCTTCTAATAATTCCTAATAATCAATAATAATCAATTTAAAACTGTTCAAAGGTTTGCCCACTTCCAGCAATACAGGCATCACATCGCACATTGACAGATTGGATGGTATTTGTGCATTCCCTTCACAATGACCTCAACATTCCATTTGTCCTTGACCTTGCTAAAACCCGTTTCCAAATGTTCCACTCCAAATTGTCCTACCATCCTAATCCTGAAGGTCTAACCTTATCGTCCCAATCCCACCCGGACAATCCTCCCAGGCGGCTCAAGAGAATGTGGCCACGAGACAATTTACTCACCTAACCGTATAATCATTGAAATAGTTATTTAGACAGCCACGGAAGTGCCAACAATGGTTGGCTCCTTCCAAATTTGTATGGTTTTTATTTTATTTTACTTTTACCGTTTTGTTCAATTTATACATAATATATATATCTGTATCAACAAACTTGATAATTGTACATATAATAATTTGTACAGATTTCAAATAAATGAGCTAATAAAAAAAAATAAAAAGTTTGTGCATTGCTCTGGTTTAATCTGTTCCCAGGCCCATCTAATGCGACGGATGAGGTGCTCCCTTGAGCCAATGGTTTCCCTGAAGACCAAATCTTTAATGTGATTCAATGTGAAGAAATCCAAGGGGCGTAAGATCTGAAGATTGAACCAGCCAAGATACCACTACGTCCTATATAATACTACAAATGGCTTGTGTCCAACCAATATTGGACAGCCCTCCCGTTCTGGGCTAGACACCTGTTGATTTGGAACCAGCTTCCCAATCTTTGTGCCAATAGGGCTTCCTGCAAGAACAACGTTTATTATCAAGGAATGTGTGGAAAGACTGTGTTAATTCGAGCGGTCAAAAAATGGGGACCTATTATTTCAGTATTCCACACAAAATCAGAGGCATACTCACTCCTATATTTTTGGGGTGGGGGAATTAAAGGAAGTGGTGGTGAGGCTGAGGATGAGTGGAGGGTTTGGAAGATAAAACATATACTTTTAATGATTTTTACATAAACATTATAATTCACAATTGTGTTTTAGTTTTTTTGCGTTTTTCTCGGAAACGAAGCAAAAACGAGAAATGTGCCAAAGGACTTTTTTTCATCCTGCATCAATTGCTGAAGTTTGGCTGTTTATTTTGGGGACAACCTGTATAAATGTCTTAATTAATTTTTCATAACCTGGTGTATTCACATTTATCTTGACATTGTCTTGTCTACTTATATTTTCCTATCTATAATGTAATACTTGACTCATTCAAACATGTAATACCTTTATAGTTTGTTTACATTGCTCATTTGTTGTCAAAACCATTCATAGTGATTATGTTCATACTCTTAATGTTTTTTTTTTTTGGATACCTGACCACCACTAACTAAGGAGTTAATGCTCTGCATCTAGGGTGTGGGTTCAATTCCCACTAGGGGTGGCTTTTCTTTCCAATGCATGAATATATAAAAAAGCTGATAATCTGTAGGTAACCTCAGAGAAATCTATTTTATTAATAAAGAGATGTTTAAATAAAAATAATTAATTATCCTTTTTTGACCTTGCTATTTTTCAGCCTTGAAAGTCAAATAGAACGTCTAGAAAGTCGGCTAGAAGAACAGTCAAGGTTGATGGAAGAGAAATCCCGAGCAGAGGAACGAATATCATTGAAGAATGGAGAAGGAGGGTCAAGCAGTGAAGATTCACTCAGGGAGGAGCTGGCCATGGCAAGATCTGAAGCTAACCGTCATCTTACAAGGTTGCGAACGTTACAGGGAACTGTAGATCTCGTAACAAAGGTACTTCATTTGTAATCTCTTAAGCAATCTTTCAATCGGGCAGACTTCAAGAATATAAAGTCTTTATTAAAGATTAATTTAAGGTGAATGGAATAATTCCACCATAAATGCATGGATAGGGATGTACATTTTGGTGTTAATAGGCTTATAGGTTTTCTAATGTTTGTAAAGGAATAAAAAAATTTTTAAGGAAGATTCTATTACCATTTTCAAGAAAATGTACTGGATTACAGTCGGAAGAAAGCCCAAGTGAACCTCGCTGAGCTATGACACTGAGGATGAGGTTCTGACATCGAAAAAGTTCTGTTGAATAAAAGGAATATAAAGTAGAGGTGTTTGACCTGTTTTCATCCTATTAACCAAAATATCTGTTAATAAAAACTTATTTGCCAAAATATTTCTTTATTCATAATTTGCAAATGAACTTAAACTATTTATTTTTAGCTAATTCCAAATTTCCCTACCTCTTCATAGCTACTAAACTATCTCTTCATTGTATGCCTTCTTATTTCATGCCTTTTTAATTTTCATACTGACCTTATATTAATTATTTCCTTTCTTCTTTTTCAGGAAAATTTGAAACTTGAAGAACAAATACTCCTTTTCCAGAGAAAGCAAGAAGAGCTTATAGAAGCAGCACAAATAAGGTAAATAGAACATCCTCTTAAATTCAATTCGCTCGGTATACCTACATTTGTTTGTTGATCTAATACATGTTGAATTATATATATATATATATATATATATATATATATATATATATATATATATATATATGTTAGGGGATAAGAAGGACCCTAGAATGTAAATAAACAGCTGAGCCTATATAAGGCTCAGCCGGATTAAATAAAGTCAGTATCAATCTAGCTCTCCTGCTGTTTACTTTCCCATACTTCTCTTACGTCTTTTTAAAAACTCCAAGTTCGTCCTCCGACACTTAAGTGGTGCCGAAACCCGGGACACGCGAACGACAGCGGCGCGAAAGTGCATGACACGTAAAAAGGGACGCGAAACCTTACAAGACAGGCTTATCTCTAGAAGAATGGCAACTGGAGGCGACGCAGTAGCAGCACTTGAGTGGCTAAAATTTCAAGCAGCCAACGCCCAAGATATGCGAGCGGCGATTGGCCAGATAGATAAATTTTCTGGCGACGTGGGCGAATTAGTCCACTTTCTAAAGGATGGAGACCGGCTATCTGACGCGATTAAAAAGAAAGAGGATTCAGGATGGTTCGAGAAAAGCGATGTAGAGATCCTAAAGGCAGCGCTGATAGGGTAGAGTGCGACGTCACGTGCTAAACCACATCCAGTGCGATACTAACACCGACTGGGACACGCTGAAATGTCGGTTAAAGAAAGCATACGGCGGAGGAAGATGGGCCCCTGAAGAAGATTTTCTCAAAATGCTTCAGGAAACACGAGGACCAAGGCAATCTAAAGGGAACTTCGCAGCTCGATTGCTCATGTGGTACAATAAAATAATCGATAAGCTGAGTGAAAACCCAGAAGCCCCCGAATACGACGCAACAATTCTGGTCATGAAAAGGGTCCTCAAGGTACACCTTGGGAAAGAGACTAGAAAGACGATCGAACCAGGCAAAGATTTTGTAGAACCACCCCAATTGATGATCGAGGAAGGAGAAAAAGAAGCAGAAATACATTCAGCCTACCAAGAGGAAGAAGTATGGAGGAAGGACCTAGTCGAGACAGACGCAGGTTCTCACGCCACCCGGACCGAGACAACAACTACGGTCAGCGACGGACAACTGCGGACAGCGACCGACAACTACGGACAGCTACGAGACCAGCTCGTACCAGCGCAGACCGCGAGCGGAGAAGGCGAGAGCCCCCGCGTAGACGTGAATCAATGCAAGAAAAGAAATGCTACGAGTGCGCAAAAACAAGGACACATAGCAGCCAAATGCCCTCGAACGATCTGTTTCGAATGCGGGTCAACGGGTCACGTAGCAAGACATTGTCCCTACCTTAAAAGAGCAGAAAAGGATAAAGGCGAGCCAATGGAAGTAAACTTCCACCGAGTAGACCGAAGACGGAGAAGAGTAGCAGACGAAACATCGTACCTAGATTCTGACGACAGTAGTGGTTCGGATGGTGAAATAACTCAGGAGTCACCCAAGGCCCAGGCGTCGTACGCTACCATCCTCAGGAGTCACCACGTCAGACCAAAAGAGAAATGAGGAACGTGTCAGCAGAGCGGCAACCAGGACAACCACCAAGCGAAAGAAGAGAGTCAGTTGCCGATTATTAGAGTAGCGAAAACGCGGTGGGTGGTAGATACCGGTAGTACGTGCACACTCAAGAGTAAAGCAACGATAGAAAAGAAGAGCAGAGAAGGAATGGATCTACCTATTCGTCCATGTGCATGCAACTTAATCACGTTAGGAGGAAAGTGCCAGGTGAACGAGCGGAGGTACCCGCAAGCTCTCAAGGACACTATTAGAGACGAAATCTAAAACCTGTTGGACCAAGGGATCATAGTGCCTAGTACCTCTCCGTACAACAGCCCGCTGTGGGCGGTCTAGAAAGCAGGCTCCCCAGGGAAATACCGGGTCGTCGTGGACTATAGGAAATTAAACGAACTTACCAAGGACGAGAAATATCCCTTACCAAGGTTAGACGATATTATAGATCGCCTGAGTGGTGCAACTATTTTTAGTTCCCTCGACCTGAAAGCAGGCTACCACCAAATACGAATGCACCCGCCAGACGCCGAGAAGACAGTGTTCTTCTTTGAGCGAGGCCGCTATCATTTCACGAGGATGCCATTCGGCCTGAAAAATGCCCCTTCGACCTTCCAACGTTTGATGGATGAGTTCCTTAACAGCCTCGGATCGGAGTACTGCCAGGGGTACATGGACGACCTCCTTGTTTTTAGTAAGTCTGCTGACGAACATAGGCGACATTTGCGGTCGGTGTTTCAGCGGCTCCGAGAATTTGGACTAAAACTGTCAACCGAAAAAACGCGCCTCGGACTTGACAGCGTGAAATTTCTTGGGTACGTAATATCACACGAAGGAATTAAACCAGACCCAGGAAAGGTGGAAGCGCTGGAGAAGATTAAAATTCCAACAGACACGAGAGGAATTAGAGGACTAATGGGAGCCCTGAATTATTACAGGAAATTCGTACCGGACATGGCCGAGAAGATTGCAGCTGTAAATGACCTTTTGAAGAAAGGAAGAAAGGTTGTGCTCACCCCTGCCATGGTGACGAACATCGACCAATGTATAGCGATGCTTAAGAACGAGCCGGTATAAGCGTTCCCGGACTTCTCAAAATCCTTCATCGTCACCACAGACGCCAGTGACTACGCCCTAGGAGCCGTCCTTGCGCAACAATGGCCAGAAGGGGAGAGACCCGTAGCATACGCCATTAGGCGGTTAACACCTGCAGAGGAAAGGTATAGGGCATTGGAGCGAGAACTGTTAGGCATCGTCTGGGCAATAGAACACTTTCGGCCATACCTATTCGGCAGGAAGTTCGTTGTACGAACCGACCACAAACCGCTCCAGTGGGTAAGCACGCTACGTGAAACATCAGCCAGAGTAACACGCTGGAAGGAAAGATTAGCTCAATACGACTTCCGCGTACGTTACACCCCAGGCAGAGACAACGTCGTAGCAGACTGGTTATCACGAATTTAACGGGTGAACGTCACGAACGCGATAAACGAGGACCGCGATCAATCGTTGCGACAATTATTCCAAGATTGGAATCCCGACGAAGAACGAGAAAGCCACGACGGCAGCGACGCAACAGCTACCGCAGGCGAAAGGGAGCGTACCCTCCAGGAAATTGATGGATGACATCGTCGTCAGCAAACGCAGAT
Organism: Gonocerus acuteangulatus; assembly: GCA_946811695.1. NCBI lineage: Eukaryota > Metazoa > Arthropoda > Insecta > Hemiptera > Coreidae > Gonocerus > Gonocerus acuteangulatus. The sequence continues at coordinate 89,023,378 of OX328123.1, forward strand.
ACATCATCTGGAAATCATCCACGTCTGGAACGCCTCAGATTACGTATGGGCGGCGTACGAGGTCAAGCCTAAGATGTACTATCCGAGCACCCCTGTCAGTTCGAGACGATATCATCTGCCGACTGTTGGAAGACGCATCAGTACCGGGACAAACGACACATCTGTATGTCGGGAACACAGCCATATGGAACAGGATTCACAAACTATGGGAAGGAGAAAGAGTCGGTATGAACCGGACGTTTATCAGGTGTACACAGTTAGGAGAAGTGCTTGCAGACCCACAAATCCAATTAGATGTGACCACTGCCCACCATCAAGGCAAAACAAACCATAGAGGCACAGCGGAAACTCTGGGAGCCCTGCGGAGAAAATATTACTGGAAGAATATGGCTCAAACAGTCCGTGATGCCATTAAGTCATGCGAAATCTGCAACAGGACCAAATATGATCGGAACCCACCACGAACCACTCAAGCCGAAACACCTACACCACAAGGGCCCCTCTTGGTCGTACAGGCAGACGTATTCACCTGGAAAGCCACGTCGTGGGTCACCATGACGGACGTTTTTAGCGAAGTGCTAATGGCGGTCCCCATGGCGGTGGAGTCAAAGCTATGGAACACCGGAATATATCGCGACGGACGGAGGGCGAGAGTTTAGGAACACGGAAGTCAAAAACCTACTGCAACGGTGGGGCACGCACCTGCACATCACAACTCCAGGGCATCCACAGAGCCACGGCAACGTCGAGCGCATACACAACACATTGGGGGAACATCTCCGCATCCTTTACGCAGAGCAAGGTCTGGTTGCAGAAGAAGCCATGGCAGTAGCAGTAACTGCTTATAACCACTCCGTACACTCTGCCAGGGGCTTCACACCCTTCGAAATTTTGTTTGGCACTTTTAAATTAGGGAGAAACGTCCAGGATGAAGCAGGAGACCCGGGAACCGTCGCCACCATAGCACTCCTCCACGAGAACCAGAGACGAATAACTCGTGAGGCCAAACAAAAGCTTCTGCGGGAGAAGCAGGTGAGAGTAGAGAAACACAACACCCAAGTCAAAGACGCCACGAGGAACATTCCTTTAGGAGACGAGGTGTATCGCCTCATACCGTCGAACCGAGGGAAACAAGAATCACGGTATGGCGGACCATTATCATCATCGCTCTGCGGGAGAACAATTTTGCTTTTGTGTGTGTATTTTAGTTTTATTTTTTATTTTTTTTATTTTTTCTGCACCTTCATGTCTGGTTGTAAATACTGTTATAGAGTTTCAAGGTTCTTTTATTCTTTTTCTTAATGAATGGCATATCTCTCTATTTTTGTTTAGTTGTTCTATATAAGTTTTGGTTTGTTTCTGCTAATATCGCAGAAACTGGGGAGGGGTTGTTAGGGGATAAGAAGGACCCTAGAATGTAAATAAACAGCTGAGCCTATATAAGGCTCAGCCGGATTAAATAAAGTCACTATCAATCTAGCTCTCGTGCTGTTTACTTTCCCGTACTTCTCTTACGTCTTTTTAAAAACTCCGAGTTCGTCCTCCGACACTTAAGTTATATATATATTTATATATATATATATATATATATATATATATATATATATATATATATACATCTTTTGAGTATTCTCCCCAAAATTACCAGTTTTTATTCTATATTCTTCAGTAATTACCGTGGTTTATTTTAGATTACAAACACTGTTTTTGAGGTATTTTGTTGTTGTAATGTGGCTCTCTGCTACAAGCTATAAATATCGATGTGATTCTTTACATTAGCATAACTTTTTTATTTATGAACCGATTGACATGAAACAAACACTAAATTTTGGGTGAGGTTTACCTCAATACGTGGGTGAATAAAAAATAAATGAGACTTTTGGTCCTGGAAACCCAATGAAGGTGCTAGAACGTTCCCGCGATTAGAGATGTTGGATAGGAAGCAGGCAAGCACGTTTGCTCGACCTCATCAATAACCATCATGATGATGTCTGAGTAGGAGGTACCCCCTTCGATTGCGCAACGTATTATGATAAAATTTTTTGCTGCTGAAGGTGTAAAAACGGCCGAAATCTTCAGAAGATTGACTGTACAGTTCGAGGAAGAGACACTTTCACATGCCAGAGTGTTTGCATGGCATAAACAGTTTGTGGAGGGTCGTGATTGTGTTCAGAATAAGAGCCATGACTACAGACCCCGCTCCATCATCACAACAGACAACACCTGCCGTGTTCAACAGCTTGTTGAAGGTGACAGGCGTCCAATCACCAGGGCCATTGCAAGTGGGGATGGGATAAGCTATGGGAGCACTTTTTCCATACTCAAGGAGGAGCTCGGGTTTTTTAAGGGGTGTGCCAGGTGGTTTCCTCGGAATTCTCACAGCTGAACAGACGCTGAACCGTTTGCAGATCTGTGAATGTCTTTTGCAAGATTCTAGGCTGAGGGAACCTCATTTATCAATCACGTTATCACCATGAAGCTTGTGTGCACCATTACACTCCTGGATCAAAACAAGCGAGTATTGAGTGGAGACTGAAAGGGGAACTTGGGCCAGTGAAAGCCAAGTCACGGCTGATAGGTGGGACGGTTTTGGCTACCATGTTTTTTGACTTAAGTGGCTTCCTGCATCTTGATTTTTTGCATGAACGCAGGACCATCAATGGCACATACTACTGTGAAAGTTTCAGCGATGTCCCACTTGCATATCGACGCAAAAGAAGGGACCTACTGATGAGAGAAGTGATTCTTATCCAGGACAATGCTCACCTGCATACTGCTTTGACGAGAGAAAAATTAGAGCAACTAACTGGGAGACACTAGAACACCCACCCTACAGTCCAGAGTTATTATTAGTGAAAATCGCATTTAAATCGGATAAGATGTTTCTGAAATTAGCATGCAAAAACATACAGACAAACAGACTATTGTAACAATCTTTGTTTTGGGTGATATTGCATTGAAAAAAACGCCCCCCCCCCAATAATATTTTTTCTCATTTATCTTCCATGTACAGACAGCAATCCATTACATTTTTATTATATGTATAGATATGGTCCCTATTGTATTTGTCTTATCCCAGGCACATACAGGATTAAATTTATAAAATTAAGGTCACTTCATGTTAAAATCTTGAAGTGCAGCTGACAAAAAACACTCTACTCTCTACTTGTGTTTTCTCTTCATAGGTTTCTCACTCTCCTCTCAACAATTCTTCTGTCTTGTTGATTTTATTATTTATTTATTTAATTTGCTTGAAGAGCTTCGCAACAGGGGTGATCTGCTCAAAGAAAATTAATAATAAAAATAAAAATTATAAGGAAAAACTTTCAAATTTACATTCATAATTAACATTGATTGTTCATATTTATAAAAAAAAAAGAAATATATACATTTATATATGTATACAAAACAAAATAAGTAGCAAATAATAAGTAATAAAATAATGGTATGATTGAAATCATAATAAAAATTTATAAAATAGTAAGTAGGATCTAACCTAAAGAAAACAAAGACACAAAAATATAGACAAATTGCTCTAAAATTATTTTGAGATCAGAAATTTTGTCTTTGATTTTAATTGTGCGTTACATTGATTTTATTATATACTCCTTATAATGCACTGCTCATTTCTTGTAATTAGTGTAATTTAACATAAATTAAATAAATTTCCTTCTGCGTTCTTAAAACTGTTGCTAGTATTATTTTGAGTCATTTAGACACCAGTTTCATTCACTATTTCAAATGAGATAAAATAAATATTTAAACTTACTGTTTCACAGCAGTTAACAAACATAATTATAATATTTATTAAAGGTGCTAATGGCCTAGATGCAGATGCGCCATTATATAAAAAATAAATAATTTCAAAAAAAATATTTATTAAACAGTACATGCATTGTTTTAAAAAATACATCGTAAGGCGTTAGAATGAATTGTAGCAAACCATCTAAAGGGTGTATTTCTTGTTAAATTCAAATTAGCTTAAAATCATTTATTTTTTCTAATGTCTTATGAAATAACTCTACAATATATAAAGACTAATGAAACTCATTAAGTAATATTTTTAGTAAATACAGTTATACCCCACATTTCATCAATAATCTGTTCCAAATAACTAAAAACCCCGTTTTAAGTAAAATTGGCTTACCTATTAATTTACTTGGCTCAAGGCTCAACCAAAAATAAACATTACCATGTAGCCAGCAAGAATCTATTTAGGAAAAATAAATTTTAGTTTTTAATAAAATAAAAGATATTAGAAGTTACATTGTCGATCCCTTTTTTTTTTTTGTGAATGTGCAGGAGATTTATCATGCCTTATGTTGTGTTGCTTTTGTTCACAAATGTCTCTTTTCTGTACCAATTTGTCTTTCCTTTACGATATTAGACTTGACAGACAAAATAGCTGGTCAAGGTAATAATGCTTTTCCTAGATGGAAAAGAGTTTTTTATAATTAAGCTAAACTGATAACCTTTTCACTACAAATTTTCTTAATGGTCTTAAAATATACCACAATAATTTTTAAGATAGTTTTCAATTTTTCTCAACTCTTTACAAGGTTACAGATGTGCATGTCATTCTTCTCAGTCAAGTTAACTTAATCAGGACTTTTGTCTATATATATAAATAAGTTATAAAATTCTAGACAATTGGAAGAATAAAAATGTCTCCCATTTCACGGTCTTCATTTTTGCCCAGAATCCTTCTCAGCTAGTAGAGTCCTACATCTAAAAAGGGCTTCAGTTTAAAAAAAAATTGATTATTTTTCTAATAACACTTCTCCTCACCTTAAACATGCTGAGACCACATGCCTTTGAATAAGTCCAGTTGGCTATTTCCAACCATATTCAGCACTCTATATCTAAAAAACGACTGCATACAAACAATTTTTAAAAACATATAGGATACACTTCTTAACTATGCTCTACAAATTTGATCATTGAGACTAACGTTTTTTTAACATTTTCTAAAGGAATGCTATATTTAGGTTGCACTCATAACATAATTTTTGAAAAACTTCTTCAAATCTCCATTGATCCTACCTTCTAGATACCGAACATGACTCCCATTAAAATTTATATGTATATATATATATATATATATATATATATATATATATATATATATATATATATATATTTATATATATGTGTGTGTGTGTATATGTGTGTGTGTATATATATATATATATATATATATATATATATATATATATATATATATATATATATATACATATACATTTACAACAAATAAATAATTAAGGTGAGGCTCTTTTCCTGCATGAAAATTAATTTGAAAACTGAATTTTAATTGTAAATGTTTCTTTACGTGAGCACATCGTTTTCACTAATTTCTGTAATTAAGAAAATAGTACCACCAAAGATTTTAGATAATAAATTCCTGAAAAAAATTGTTGGTAAGTTTTGAATCATTCATAAAGGAGCAAGGCACACAGTTCAAAGAGACTTCATGCAAAGGTCTAGCTGATGCTAATAATTGTTAAATATTAATTTTTTAGGGGATGAGGTTAGATCAGTGGTAGAGCACTGGACTAATATGCTGGAGGACCTGAGTTCAAATCCCGAGCAAGCACTAAAGATTTTTATCTTCTGGAATCTTCTTTCATGGGTTGGATTCGGGCTCCCTGACCATCCCTAGGCCAGGCCAGCCTTTAATTAATTTATTAATGGGTACCCTGGTGCTAATGACTATCAGTCAAAGCAGCAAGTGGAAAATCAGGGAGTTGGAGCAGAGTATTGACCATACTATCTCCCTAGTGTGCTGTATGGTCATGAATCATATACCTCTATATTATCAGCCCCTCAGGGCCCTCATGGCCTATTACGGGACTTATTTTTTTTTTTATTACTTTTTTTATTATTTTGTATGAATAGTTCTTTGATTTTAATATACATAAAATTAAATCAAAGGCTTAGTAAATGTCATATTTTTTATTAATTGAATTAAAAAATAATATTTTTTTTTTTTTTTCAGGCCTCCTAGTGAAATCTGTCCCCGATGTCTTCGTTGCCAGGAAACAGAATCTATGACAGGTGATGAAGATGATGCATCAGTCATTGATTCACTCATTGCCGATGATTCCTACCAGTCCTATCTCAGGGTCTGTAAGCCAAAATAGTTTTAACTTTATGAAATTTTATTCTAAAAGAACTACAACGCAACTTGTGGTTCATGGTACATAGTAAGCTATATTATCTATATGTTGAACATTATTAGCTACTCTTCTATAGGTTTTAGTTCATGGGCATCAAATGAATGGAAGCTAGGAGATCAAAAAGAAAGGTTCCTTGAATGGAAAAATAACGCAAATTTGTTTTTAAAACGTCTGATTAGAATATGTTGCTAGATATATGGACATTAATCAAATTAAAAGATGTTATACGGACAGTATTTATTGTAACTCTAAATGCGAAGCAATAATAGTGAAAGTTTGCCACTTATTAATGACTAATCACTTTAATTTTTTGCCAATTGAGTTTAAGGATTTGGTTGTAAATGTTTTACTAACAAAAGACTACCTCTTCTATTGGAGGCGAGATTAGCTCAGTGGTAGAGCACTCAACTAATGTTCTGCGGGGCCTGAGTTGGAAACTCGAGTGCGCAATAAAGATTTTATCTTCTAGTGCCGTTGTTCGAGGGTTGGATTCGGGGTCAATTTATCAGACACGATAGTAATTTGTTCTTCCTCTAAATGGAACTTTATTATTGGTAGGGGGCGAGGCAATGTTAATATTAAACTATCTTAACAAGAAATAAATTCACTTAACACTTTGGTACTTTATTGCTGTTTAGAAATCTTTTTTGTATGTTTATGCATTGTAGTAGTTTTGCATTTCTTTTCCCCTATTTTATTTCAGTTGTTTTGATTCTTCTTGTGCACATAAAAGTAGCCTTGTCTTTTACTCTTCCCTTGTCAGATTCTTCATTCAGATCCTTGGAAATATACATTTCATTATAAGTCAGCAATTGTTCTCTCTGTCTCCTCTAAATGACAAATAGATCCGTTTTTTTTTTTTTTTTCAATATGATCTTGAATTGTTAGTTATGATCTCATCATAAAGAAAGAATATAATCATATTTCTCCAAAAATTAATTTCTATTTATTTAAACCATTTTAGAGTTGTGCATTTTGAAAGAAGCCAATGAGATGCCAAGTAGATTAAAAATGTATTGATGTGGTAATTGGTTAATTGTCATCTTGCAACACTGGATGGAATTTATGGTTGTACAAGATGAGTAAAAATGTTGTTTTTTTTTATTTTATGGAGAATTGCAATACATACAATTAAACACGTAAAAAAAAAAAAAAAATAAATAAATCAAAAATAGTACATTGAAACCATTATTAACTTTGTGAAATTCATGAACTTGTTTGATGGATTTTATGAAAATCCATGAATTGTTGCAGTGGATTCAGAATATGGAGGATGGTTCACAGAATGTAAGTTTTAAAGTTTACTGTATGGCTTCTCCTATCTAACTTCATATTAAACGTTTTTAGTGTTTTCTTAGATTTTACATTTTCTGTATGTTAGCTTTTTAATATACTAGTAAAGTTATGTTTATATATAGCATAACTTTATAAACATTTATTTTTTAAATGTTCTCAGTAAAGGAAGTTTGCTTAACTTGGCGTACAAATTATCTTGTACCCAAATTAATTTATGTTTGTGCTGTTCAAGGACATTCAGCGTATAAAAGTCCCATCATAAAAAAACAACAATACATACAATAATAGTCTAAAACCCAAACTAATTTGTTTATTTATTTAAATTTTAACATCCATTATTATTAACTAAGAATTTAAGGACGGGTTATCAATAGGATACCGCCCTTTTCTAGCTAGGATATGGCTGATGCCTTTTCTTTTTTGTAAAGAAAAGCCACCATCCCATAGTGGGAATCGAACCCACGACCCTTGACAAGGAGTGTTAAGTGCTCACGCTTTAACACTCACAGCCACCGGGCCTCCAAAACTAATTAAAATTATGAATTATTGGGAAAGATGACCCAAAAAACTCAACACATTTAAAAAAGTACTTGTTCTATATAAAAAACAAATAAAATACTGTAGCTAATAAAGCGTTCTGCCCGACAGGAGCTGTGTAAAGTAAGAAGATTGTCTCACATTACTGAACAATGGGCTAAACCAACCATTATCATGTCCAAATAAACATTATAGTTTTTCCTCTTTAATATATGTTATAAACTATCTTAATGATAAAAAAAAAAAAAAAAAAAAAATGTTGTTGTGGAATAAACTTTTATAAATCCTAATAAAGCAATTTTGCTTCTTTCTCATTAGCTGTGATTATCTAAACAATGCAGAGGTGTATAAATAATGGCTGGAAAATTAACAATTTAATTCTGGAGTAATTCCTCTATTCTCATAGATTCTATTTCTCTTTAGTTGATCTAGAAGCGTGTCGAAGTAACTAAAACCCACTCATAGATCACAGAACAAAAATGCTTTGGTTCTCTACAGCCATCATAGCCAAAATATGTAATTTTCTATGTGGTCTACTATTACTGAGGTACTCCCAACCAGAAGGACAAACTCATCTGTTAATGTTTTTATTTTTATTTTACTGTACATTCATTTATTAACAGCACAAAGTGTGATAGGTGCAGTTTGTTTCCACACATTTTTTCCTCTTTCATCCCTGGAGTGATTACTCTGAATCTAGAAAGATATATCTATTTCTTTATATATAAGTATATTATCAGATTTCAATCTCATCAGTTCCATACGTCTCTTACATTTTGTTCTTCCTATTCTCTTTAAATATAAATTTAGGAATTAAATTCAACCAAGCAAAGGGCTATTTTTAAAAAAAAAATATTTGTTTATCTGTAAATAAGATCATATTCATAATTACTTTTCTTTAGAATTATAAAGTGGCCAAAGCTTTTTTCAACTCTTTTTACCCGTTGTAATTGCTTAATTTTATTAAGACATATTATTTCATAGAAGTAGGGCTAGGAGGAGGAGGTCCATATTCAGGAGAAATAAAGTTCTGCCAATTCTTAAATCCACATTGCACTTTCAAGGCTACTTACTGCGTCTTCTTCAGAACAAGGAGAGCTGTTCTAGCGCTGATGATGAGGCAGTAGCCTAGGAAGTGCTATAATATTATAATAAATCTTTTAGCTGTTGTGTATTTATCCTCCATATTATTTCATGTTTAATTGAATATAAATTTAGCCACATTTTATTTTTCCTTAAAAAATGAAAATTATGGCAGTATCATCTATTTCTCGTTTTTGCTGAAGATGGTTTGTAATTTAGATGCCAAATCTTATTTACAGCATGGAAATAGAAGTTGGGTCAGGATATGATAATTAAACTAAATTTTAAAATAAAAATGAGTTCAAATTGCTCACGTTTTGGTTTGAATTTCAAGCCTTCATCAGGAATATAAACAAACAGTAATAAACAATATAAAATTAAATTAATAACGTTAATGTGTGTGTGTGTGTGTGTGTGTGTGTGTGTGTGTGTGTGTGTGTATATATATATATATATATATATATATATATATATATATAGATAGATAGATAGATAGATAGATAGATATACACACACATGGGTGTGTAATTAATAGGTATACTTATATCTTTTTTATTATTTGATCCACCCTCAGGAATGTTAGAATCTCTTTTAACTAGTCCTACGGCCTAACTATAGGAAGACAAACCTATTACTTTTGAGAGCCATGTCACTTACAGTGTTCACAATTCTCGATTCAAGGGCTTGATGTACAAGTATATTGTGGATGATAAATAGATGAGAAAAATCACGTTTCCCTATTTATCACTTATAAAAAATAAGCTCCCTATTATAAAATCCATTTACTATATTTTACAATAAACTTACTTGCTCGAGAAGATGAATTCGCACAGCAAAAAAGTTTAAATGAGAATATTTTGATGTTATGTGGTCTGTAAACACTATTTGATTCTGAGTTCCATGGTGTAGAAAAGAATACATAGCACATTAGCAAAATACTATTAATTCACGCTGTTAATTCTAACAATAGTGTTGTGTTTGTTAACTGAATGTTTCTGTTGAAAATGATCTGCCAATAGCACGGAATGCACAATCAAGTATTTTTTGCCTGTACGTTTCTTATTTTTCTTATTATTAGATCTGAGATACATAAACTACTATGTATTTTATAATATTCTTCCTAGAGCTTATTGTTTTATTTTGTTCTTCGTGTTTTGTTTTTTTTTTGTTTTTTTTAGTCATTATTCTATAAGATGTGTGTTAATTCTCTGAATAATTGTTTGCATGTCTATTTTACCTTCAGTCCTGTCTTTAAAAGCCTAAAGTAACTTATTGATTTTCAAATATTTTTTTATTAGAAAAAGTAACTCGCCAGACGGTGGTTTGAACCCAGTCTTTTCTAACAAATAATGGTTTATTCATTTTTTACTCATTTATTCCTTTTAAACATACAATATTTTAATTATTACTGTCCTTGCTTCTCTGTATTTTCTTCCCCAGACCTCCAAGTTTCATAAATGTTAAAATTATTGTGCCAAAGAGGATTGACATTGATTGGATTTTATGTACAGCTTCTGAATAGAATTGATGGGGCTTACTCATTGGTTCACCTAAGAATTTGCAAGTGGCCGAATATCCTTATTTCAAACTTCCAATGAATCATTCATTGGAATTATCATTGGTGAACTGTCCAAAAAACAGTTTGTCAATGATAATCCATTTGATAAACCACTACAGATTTAAACCGAAAATTGGAAAACCTATCTGTAGAAGTTGATTTCCTTTGAAGCCATTAATATGTTCCCCAAAACTCCAGGTGTTCTTTTGATCAAAATTATTTGCAAAAATTTGGATAATATTGTAAAATTCACTAAGACAAAAGATAAAAACACATTTACATAATGCATTAAATTATGCATCAAAGGTGGTTATTATAAATTTAGCAATTGAATTTACAAAAGGTAATTTGATTAGCAAAAAGTCCAACTCGCAAGAACTGCATCATCTTAGCACGGTTCCGTTCTTATCTCTAGACTCATTTAAAATGATTAAAATAGAAGCTGTTATTATTTTAGGTCCACATTTCTAGAAAGCATGAAGATTAGATAGTTAGCCGTCGAGGTGATACGTAAAGATGGAATGGTTGGGATTCGGCTAAAGAAACCTCAATACGATTTTTGTTAAAAAATCTATATTTAGGACGTTTCAGCTACTCATTGGTAGCCTTCGTCAGCATTGAAAGTGCCGGGAGGCAGAGGAGGACCAAAGTTGACCGTTCCATCTTTACTTTCAAGAAAGGTCTTATTTACGATCTTACCTGGATAGGCCAACCCACCGTAGGAAGGACCCCGCTAGGCAGTTGAAAAGCTATATCTTGGAAATCCATATCTCTAAGATTAAATTGTTTTTCTTATTTTTCTTAACCTGATTTATTATCGAATACATTAACCAACTATAAGCAGTTGAAAAATAACAAGGAATAAAAACAGACAAAAAGAACAGTTCGAATAAGCAAAATCAATTACTTTAAAGTTTTAAGGACTTATTTCTCCGATTGACATCATCTAATCAAAACTTTCATCAGAACCTTTTTTGTAGAGCATTTAGTAAGCTTTCTAATGGTATTCTTCTGTTTACCAAGATTCTCAACCTTTTTCGAGATATTAAGGAAGGTATACAAAGTTACCAAAACTTTTTATGTCTGTTAATAAAATATTTTATTCTAACCCTTCCATAACTCCAAACGTAACACAAATTTCAACATATTAGTTTTAATGAAAGTAGAACATGCAGAAAATGTTTCAACTGAATCCCATGATTCTAAGTACCCAAACCAAAAACGGCATTCAAAAACTATTTTTCCAATTTTCTCGAAAACGGTTAAAGCTATCGCCTTGAAAATGGTTTCATTCGTTTTCCTAGCCCAAGAAGCCTATAAAACGAGTGCTTACAAGCTTTAAACTCAAAAACGTAAGCATTACGATTTTTTTGCGCGAATTTCGCCCCAAACGCCATCTTCCAGTGGACGGATTTTGCTGGTTAGCGAACTTGACCTTTCAAATTGGACGACGGATTTTTGTACCAAATTTCATCAAAATCGGACCATTCGTCTTCTACCTAGAGAGCGAACAGACAAATATATATATATATATATATATATATATATATATATATATATATACAAATTTTAACCACTATCATTTTCGGTCTCTAGGGGTTCTGAAAAGCAAAGATTTCTAGTCGGCACTTCTGGATTGCGTCATGAGATCAACCTTATAAGCGGGGTTCCTCCCTATGGGGGAGGGAGGAACCGCGCTAAAACACAACCACATATCAGTTACTATTAGTCGTATAGCTATTATCTTCATATTAGAAGAAATTATTAACAATAATTTTTTATAAATTTAAATATTTCAAAATTCACACATAATTCCTTTTCAAGTGCATTGACAATTTATTAATTAGTGTTCCCAATAAAGATGTGGATAGACTACTTGAGTTTTTAAAAAGTTAAGTTGAGGCCCACTAAGAAAATTGAAAGTGGCAGCAAAATTATGTTTCTGGAAACGAAAATAATTGGAAGTAAAGATAATACATGTAAATTAAAAAAAAAAATTTTGTTCTAGTCATACCTGAAATTTTAAGAGGAACCCTATTTTTAATAGGATATTGAGGGCATGTTTAAAATTGCAAACTTCTCAGACTTAATTTAGTGGATTTACAAATAAACTCAGAATTATATTTAACAATAATAAGAGTATGAAATGGAGTTAAAACTGCGTATTAGGTTAACAAATGTAAATCTTGAAGTGCAAAAATGGTAATTTTATGGACAAAATTTTAAGATCAGTATAATAAAGGAAAAAAAGGTCTAGAACAGTTAGATTATGTTGAATAAGATCAGAATGCATAAAAATATATAATAAATACACTAACTAAGTACCGTCATGGGGGGCGAGGTTAGCTCAGTGGTAGAGCACTCGACTAATGAACTGGAGGACCAGGTTCAAAACCCGAGCGCGCACTAAAGATTTTTTCTTCTAGTGCTGCCGATCGAGGGTTGGATTTGGGGGTCCCAGATTGTCCCTAGGCTCACCCAGCCTTTAATTAATTTAATTAATAATGGGGGGTCTCCCGTGGTCTAGTGGCTAGCGCGCTAGATTCATAAGCGGGAGATGGTGGGTTCGATCCCCACCGGCGCCAGAAATTTTCTCATCTCAGGGCTCGCTGAGAAAATTCCTGGCTGCACCCTGGATGTCGGCGCTAATAGCCAAGATTTGTTGATGCGCCGTAAAAAAAAAAAAAAAAAAATTAATAATGGGTACCTTGGGTGCTAATGACTCTTGCAGTCGAAGCAGCCAAGGGGAAAATCAGGCGGCTGGAGCATAGTGTTGACCACACTATCTCCCTAGTGTGCCGTACGGTCAAGAATCAGATACCTCTACAGTATCTGCCCCTCTGGGCCCTTGTGGCCTGTTACGGGACTGATAAAAAAAAAAAGTACCGTCATTTGGGGTAAGTTCGGACAATAGTGCATGGCGCATGGCGCAGGAAATCTTGTGACCTTGAGAACACTTTGAAGTGAGTAACGAATATTTTAATGTGAGTTGTAATTTCCATGATTTTCAAAATGCTAGAAACAAACATCTGTGTAGAGGCTGTGTAAGTAATTAAACCCTAATTTTTCATATTGTATACTATACATACATTACCTACAACATTAGTAGGTTATGTTGTCTAATGATACATAAATAAAAATATTAATTTTTTTGGTTCAAAAGCTATTTTTTCTAGTTTAAGTAAAAAACTTGAATACCGAGGGGTGAGTTCGGACATGCATCAATAGCCAGCCATAGACGAGCATTCTTTCCTGCAGGAATGATGAATCCGCACGGAAAGAAGGCATGTGTATGGATGAGATAGGTAAGCGTGCCAATCGGCTCATCCCTTCAGTCGGCTCACTTTGGTATTATCCATTTAGTTTTCCTCTCGTTAGTGGGCGCTCGTATTTCCTCTCAGATTCCACTGTATCCTGCAGGATTGCATGTCAGTCGTTACTTCTTAGCTATCAGCTTTTTAACTTTATGGAGACATTGCATGAACTATTTCTATGGCTCTAAATCTTATATATACCAATATATTTCCATTCACAATTGAATGCTGAACAAATTAAAAAAAAAAAAAAAAAAAACTCCCTATCATTAAATTAACAGTGTTATAGGAAAACTTGTAAAAGTATAGATTGTTGCCAGATGTAACTATCAATGATATTTTGTAAATTTTTAAGAATTCTTAAAGTGCTCCACTTCAAAAACTAATGAGCATAACAACATAAAAGTTGGTACTTTTACTCATGTCCATTACTAAAATATACTCACCATGCTTCATCGAAACAACCTTGGGTGTCGAAATGCATTTTGGCTGGATGATTTGGCTTGGAATACCCCAAAAGTAAATACCCTATTCGATTCGTAATTTTTTTAGTTCTGTTAATAAATTAAAAAAAAACCTCTTAGTCAAGGAAACTAAGAGTTATAGATGGAAATGTTTGGAACACAATTTTTAACTTCATAACATTGTTTCGGCTAGTTACGAGGTCAACATATCAAAAGTCCTCGCCCGTAGCCTTTGTGCCGGGGGGGGGGGGGGGGGGGGGGGGGGGGTTAGAAGGTCCCATTTTTCGGGTTATCACTTATAACCCTGCGTCCTAGCGATATGACCATTCTATAACAAATGAAAGCTGATTAACTTTCGTACAAGTTCTATTTTATAAAGTTTTTCGAAATATCTTTAGTTTTCGAAATATCTGCTCTTGAAAGTCTGTCATTTTGGGAAACAGCACACTTTTTTCTATTCTCGATCGGATATCTCTTCAACGATGAACCCAAAAAATAAATGTCGGCTATAGGGTTGTAGAGCATTCCATTTGCTTCAATAATATATATTACTTTACTATTTTATGTATTTTCTTTCAAGCGTTATATACGCACTAACATGGTCTTAGCAAAACCATTGGCAATGAAATGGACAAAATCTTATCTAATTGAGCGTGAATAACTGATCAGTGGGCCCAAAATTAAATATTTTGTGCTATTTATACGCCCAGTACTCACTATATTTACATAATGGAGTATATTTTGGACAATACATTGACTGGAAATGGTGAGAAATTGAAAGGTTCATTGGTCGACAGTCGTCACCAGATATCACGCTGAACACTAAAACTGTTTTCACATTAGAAGGAAAATACATAAAATAGTAAAGTTATATATATTCTTGAAGGGAATGGAATGCTCTACAACCCTATAACCAACGTTTATTTTTTGGGTTCTTCGTTGAAGAGATATCCGGTCGAGAATAGAAAAGAGTGTGTTTTTCCCAAAACGACAGACTTTCAAGAGCGGATATTTCGAAAACTAAAGATATCTCGAAAAACTTTACAGAATAGAACTTGTAGGAAATTTAATCAGCTTTCATTTGTTATAGAATAGTTATGTCGCAAGGACGCAGGGTTTCCGAGATATAAGTGAAAACCCGAAAAATGAGACCTTCTAAACCCCCCTCTCCCCCGGCACAAAGGCTACGAGGACTTTTGATATGTTCACCTCCTATCCAGCCCAAACAAAGTTACGAAGTCAAAAATTTTGTTAAAAAAATTAGCTGATTTTAAGCATTCGTTGCCTGGACTGTCTTCTTAAGATTATTTATACCAGGGTTCGAAAATTCAAGTTACCTTTTATTTTTAAAAAGTTTAAGTTAAACTTATTTTTTTTTTTATTTTACTTGTAGTTTTTATTGAACATGAACTTTTTCATTAGGAAAATGTTTGGATAAAGTTAGTTCTCGTTAATGGCGACGAGTGGATTATGAATCCTTACGGATGGAACGGCAGGATAACTTGAGAGGAATGATTGCAGGAAAGTCTTGCAGTTAGTGGCCACTAGAGGAATATAATCCTCTCATCTTTCCTTAAGGATTTCACTGAAAGGAAAGAACGTAGGGAAAGAATGCTCGTGTATGGGTGGGGGTAATTATACCCGCGTCCTCTTTGCATAAAGGAAAAAAGTATTTATTCCAAAGAGGTTTTGAAAAATGTGATTGACGCTAACAAAACCAAGAAGTAGATTCTGAGAGAGGCAGTGGATCGATTTAGGTATTTTGTTGTTCAAGAAAATACCTAAATCGACTTTAAATGATAAAGTTAGAGGAATGCACACCAAAATGGTGGCCAAACAAAATTGACTCAAGAAAAAAAATATCAAAGGGAATTTTAACTGCAGCTGAATGGGACTTTCCATTAACTCGATTAAGATATTCCCCAAATTGTAAAAACATATTTGGATAAAATAAATAATAAAAAAAAATCGGATCTTAAGGCAAGCCCAGACTGGAATGGTTTGACGGCTTTATGTAAAGGAATCAGCCATTAATGGAACGCCTTATGCAAAACATCAAAAGGTGTAGAGCAGAAGTTGATAAGGAAAAAGTAAAAGAATATTATGTAAATCTAAAAAATATTACTCTTTTGAATATCGTCAATTATGACCGAGCTCACTCCAACTATAGTTTAAGTTAAGATTTTTACAGAAATTAAAGGCTGTCCGAACTCACCCCACACATAGTGGTGAGTTCGGGCACATTTTAGCGATAAAAAGATTGAACATTTTTTGAGATATTCAAAAAACAAAACACACTATTCGATAGACGAATGTTGAGGGTTCATACTTTAATTTTTCCAGATTTTTACAAAAATTCTGTCTTTTGTAATTACAAGAAAACCTCGAAAATGTGTCCGAACTCACCCCAAATGACAGTCAGTAAACTCTCTCTAAACACTTCAAATTGTAAATAACTTTGACTTTGGGGGTCTCCCTGTGGTCTAGTGGCTAATGCCTTAGATTCTCACGCAGGAGATGGTGGTTTCGATTCTCACCGGCGGAAGGAATTTTCTAATCTCATGGCTCGTTAAGAAAATTCCTCCCTGCACCTTGGATGTCGGCGCAACTTTGTTTTTGACCATTTCTCCTCATCTCTATTGAATCCGAAAATGAATAGGGACATTGTTAATTTTGTAGTATTTACATTGCCTAGCATTTTTATATTATTTTTATTATAAACTGCATTAATATTTATTATGTTCTTTTTGCTGCAATAAAATGCAACTAAAGGATTGCCATATAAATTTTTTAGTTAGTTTTAGTTACATAATTTACACCAACCTTCCCTGCAATATTTAGAAAACCCACAAGCCAATCACTCCAACTGACACGACCACCTCATGCTTGCTTGGATCGGACCTCGTGACTCTCAATCTATCCTTTGGATAGTCGCTCACATTCATTCTCCTGGATCTTATTCCTCACCTCTTCCCTCAACAGCTGTTTTGGCAGAGTACTGTGATTGTTTACTGAAAAATACTCCTATTTTAAAAGTGATTTTTAAGTGTTTATTTCTATATATATGGACTGTAGGGATCAAGAACAGATCACTGTTCTCCCAAACTTCAGGAAGAAGATGAAAATTAAAAGATCTAGAAAAGTAAAAGAGTATAAAGACTTTATATTAGATCCTAACCTAACCAAGACAGAAAGAAGCTCAGGTGAGAGTTCTCAACTATCCGTTGCCCATGACAACGACTGGCCTTGTTTACCATCTCCTCATAACCCTTCTCCAAGAATGGATTGCCAGTCTCCCGATGACGTAGATACAGAACCATCTACAAAATGTAACAAACAGACTACAAACTCACCAATACCATTACATAATAGATTCCAACCATTACAACTCTTAACAGAATCCACAAAAGAAAATGTGACAGACCAACCCTTAAAAATTCCACCGATATATCTTTGTTCAGATGAAAACTACTTAAAAATTACAAACGATATTAAATCAAATGTTACTAATAGTTTTGAAATTAAACAATGCAACCAAAAAATTAAAATTAAACTCACCAGCATTGGAGATTTCAGAAATTTGACAAAATTCTATGATTTAAATAGTAAAAAATATTATACATATGTAAACCCCGAGGAAAAAAACCTTTCAGTCATAATCCGAGGCGTTCCGTACTCACTCAGCGACACGGAAGTATTCGAATTTCTCACAAATAAGAAATATCCGGTTCTGAGTGTCACAAGACTTCATAATCGAATGAGGGCCCCTACTCCGTTATGTGCAGTAGAATTAACTAACGATGAAAAGGGCCAAACAATATTTAACCTCAAAGCACTCTACTACACTATCGTTACAGTTGAGCTCCGAAGGCTATCAAATCGTGCAGTACAATGTGGAAGATGCTTGAGGGTAGGCCACACAAAAAATTATTGCAAGCTAGATCCACGATGCAGCCGTTGTGCAGGACCTCCCTTGACAAACATTTGTACGGCCGATGATAATCTACTTAAGCGTGCGAATTGTGGAGAGAAGCACAATGCGAAGTATCGCGGATGTTCTGCATTTAAAGGCCATTATAAACATCGAACAATTCCCCAACCGTCAAACACAAACAGAATTGAAAAAACCAAACCCCCACCAAATGTTCAAACATTTCGTCCACCAACAAAACCTACACCCATTATAAAGACTCACACCCCAATCAACTCTCAATACACTCATACCTCAGTACAATCAACACACTGTCCTCAGCCACCTAAAACCAATGCCTGGTTTGAGCGACGGCCTCTAGGAACACATTCTGCCCCTAGCTCTGCTCCAAACCTTCTTCTCCTACACAAACTCTCAATACTGACTCCAATAAACCAAACCTAGACCTAAGCTCTCTGATTACCACATTAATCAAACCAATCATACCTTACTTACAAAATCTACTACTCAATGTAATACAAGACTTCTTTAAAAACAGCTATGGACAACCCTATTTACGAACATACTAAAAATCTGACAATTCTTAACTGGAACGCCAATGGACTGAAAAAACGACAGACCTTATTTTCAAATTTCCTGAGTAGATACCAAGTTGACATTGCTTGTGTGACAGAGACTCACCTGAAACCAAACGACACATTACGAATAGGAGGATACAGGACAGCGAAGAACATTTTGGAGGAGTAGCTTTATGTATAAAGAGGGGTTTAAAACATTCCCACTTTCTCCTTCCCAGGCTGCTACATCTCGAAGCCGTCGGACTTAAATTGACGACAAACAACAACAGAACAGTGAACATTATCTCAGCTTACCTTAGACCTCGACGGAGAGTAATACAAAACGACTTCGAACAGATCTTCACAGGAGAACCTACCTTACTGTTAGGGGACTTAAATAGCAAACATACTGATTGGAACTGCCGGACACAGAACTGTAATGGTACTAGACTTCAGACTGTAACGGAAAATCTTGGAATACACATTGAATCCCCAGACGAACCAACGTTCCATCCCACTCGACAAGGACATTTACCTGACATACTTGACATAGCTCTAATTCACAAACTCGACATTCCTATTTACCTCAAAACAATTATAGACTTAGACTCCGATCACCTGCCTGTGCTTTGCACATTGGGAACACAAAGACATTACGTAGAACCACTCCCTCGGCTAATTACTGGGAAGGTAAATTGGGAATTGTTCTCTCAAGAAATGTGTACATTCTCAATTCCAGCTACGTATAATAATAAGGAGGAAATAAATTCAACAATAGATTCATTCACTCAACACATATACACATCCATACAGAAAGCAACACTCACACAATTCACAGACAAACGGACAGGACTAACAAACAGCACTCCACCACACATATTACAAATGATTCGGGAAAAAAACACTCTACGACACCGATGGCAGAGGGCGAAAGACCCTGTTCTAAAAACTACAGTTAATAGAATATCTAGGCAAATTAGGTGGGAGCTAGATCAAACCCGATTCGATAATTATAGAAAATTCGCAGAAAGTATTACTCCTGGCGACGGAAATCTGTGGAAAGAAACCAAAAGACTGACAGGACAGAAAACTGACATATTCTCACTGACTGACCAGACAGGGACAGCTAATACAGATGAAGAGAAATGCCAATTATTGGCTAGACATTTTCACAGACAATTCACAAACGACACTAAAACCAACAGAGGCATA
The DNA here is from genome assembly GCA_946811695.1 of Gonocerus acuteangulatus. Taxonomy (NCBI): domain Eukaryota; kingdom Metazoa; phylum Arthropoda; class Insecta; order Hemiptera; family Coreidae; genus Gonocerus; species Gonocerus acuteangulatus. Next base: position 89,043,509 of record OX328123.1, read on the forward strand.
GACGTAACTGTAAATACCTACTTACAAACACCAATTACGACAGTTGAAAAAAACATAGACTTCATTACTCCTTACGAAGTAAATACAATCATCGGGAAACTGGCAAACAGGAAATCTCCAGGAGACGATCTGATATCCAACGTCGTCCTCAAAAATCTTCCACAAAGGAGTATCGCACTCATGACAAGCGTATTTAATGCATGTTTGAGGTCGGGTTACTTCCCAAAATCGTGGAAAAATGCTATTGTGGTAATGTTTCACAAGCTTGGAAAACCAAAAGAAGATCCTGATAGCTATCGGCCAATAAGCCTTCTAAATGCAATGGCTAAAGTCTTCGAGAAATGCATTGAGAAGAGACTCCGTCGGCACTTAGAGGAAAACAACATCATCCCCCAACATCAATTTGGATTCAAACCTCACCACTCAGCTGTCCACCAAATACAGAGAGTAGCTGAATCAATACTGAAGGGATTCGAAGACAAAAAGTACTCAACAGCTGTTTTCTTAGATGTGAAGTCAGCATTCGATACAGTGTGGCACAAGGGTCTTCTTTATAAACTCAAACAAACTTGGCCACCCTGCTATCTTGCGAACATCATTTCTTCATTCCTCGCTGAAAGAACATTGCAAGTGCGAGTGAATAACAGTGTCAGCCGAAAAGTAAGCGTCTCTGCTGGTGTACCACAAGGAGCAGTACTGAGCCCTTTACTGTTTAACTTGTATTGCCATGACATCCCCGAGCCTCAAACTGCCACGGTTTGCAGATGATACGCTAGTCATGAGTCAAGGAGATGATGTTCCAGGAACCATCGCAGACCTCCAATCATCACTGGACAGCATCACTTTGTGGTTCGAAAGGTGGAAACTCCAGCTCAATCCTTCGAAGACTGAAGCAAAGATTTTTGCACTGAGGCACTTCGATGACAGGACTTCTCCTTGCTTGCGGATTGGACAGGCCCGAGTTCCTTGGACTCCTAGGGACCAAAGTGTGCGCTACCTTGGCGTACACTTCGACACTAGACTGACTTGGAGACTTCACATTAACTTAAAACTTCAATTGGCTCACACACGACTAAGACTACTATACCCACTTTTAAACAAGAAAACACCACTTAGACACAATGTGCAGTTCTACTATACAAAACTCTATTACTTCCATTACTAACTTACGCATGCCCAGTTTGGTACAGTACCAGTAACACAAACAGACAAAGACTTCAGACATTTCAAAATAAAATTCTTTGAATTATTTTAAATGCACCTCCTTTTATATGAAACACACAAATCCACAGAGAGCTCGGGGTTGTCCACTCCGCAGAGCACATTGAAAAACTCACCCAAAGGCACTATGATAAACTACCAAAAATAGAAGGAGCCAGCTACTACCAACTTGGAGAGAAGATTGCAACAAGACTGAAGCCAAGATGTTATCAAGACTGCTTTCATTTGCAATAATTTATCCCATCAATTACTAACTCAAAATGTTGCGTTTTATTTTTTATTTATTTATTTTTTATATTTTTTTTATAGCTGTTTCCTTTTTAGTTTATAATTTATTTTGTTAATTGTTCTTTAACCATTTGTAAAAAATACGATATTTATTGGTTCAAATAAATATTGATTGATTGATTGACCTCTTCCCTCACCAGACATCTGCTTTCTTTTAAAGAACTAAGAAGTGAACTCTACTTATTGACATAACAACTTCTGAAATTATCCAAATTATTAATCCTAACATCGACTGAAATTATTGATTACATTAAAAAATAATATATTTTTACTTTGCTTAGGCATTTTCCATTTACCATTAAGTTAAAAATTAACTTTTGTATTTCATTTTTTTTTTGTTTTGTTTTGTTTTTTTGGGTCGCTGCTAGGGTCATTAGCAGCATTCAACCATTGGCTAACTAATTATTATTATTATTATTTTTTTTTCAGGAATCTCTTGGTGACATAAATCAGAAGGACAATCCTTACAGAACATTAGTAGAAAAATATGAAGAATTGATGAGGGTTGAAAAACAGCCCATGAGGGCAAGAAATGATGGACCAAAGACACTGACTTTACAGGTTTGTTGAATAACTATATTAATCTAAGATTTTTTTTATGGTTTAGAAATGCATTATTACTATAGTCTGTCCAGATAGATGGAAAAGTTTAATAATGCATGTTCAAAAGTTTGAGGGAAATGTTCCCAACAGTTCCGCCATTTGAAAATTCCCATTTCAAGGAACAACACCATACTTGAGACACTATAGAAACTGAATATGTTTCATAGGAAACTAGGGAAAACGTTGAGAGGTCAAAAATGGCATGTAGTGTTCAATATTTGTAAATCCTTTTCTGGGCATTATCGTATCAACTATCTTTCATATTTCATTCCTTATGAACAGCAGTCTAGGATTCCCTGTTTTCTGTTCACTTTTCAATCTATCCTCCTTTTTAAATCATTTTATGATGTTCAAAACCGTTGAAATAGGCTTACTGGTCTCTTGGCTGGTTTGTTTGAATTTACAGCCCTTTTCGCAGACAAAATCTACAAGCAGACGAGTCTCAATCGACGTTGGTATTTACTATCTCATGCTCGCGGTTATTGAGGTCAGACATGCAGCTGTGGGGACATTAGGGCTAGTACTGACTATTTTCAACAACATCAGAATGAAGTTAATACGATATTGCCCAAAAACGTTCTTAGAATTAAGAAAAAGTGATAATTCCGATTTTTATGTTTTAATATATTCTTACTTATATTTTTGTTAAGAATAAATTATTTTGCATGAATTTCAGGTTACTTTGAACCTTAGGAATGGTACGTTATGGGCCTATTAAACAAAACTAAAAAAATTGCACTTTTGATAAGTAATTACAAGCCTACTTTCAAAATTTCGTTTTTCCGATTACTTTTGGGAAACACTGTATCATGCTGTTCATTGAAATGGGAATTTGCAAATGGCAGAACTGTCGCATTTGGCACGTGGAATTTTCCGCCTGTGGAATTGAACTTTTCCATCTAACTGATAGGGCTGTAACAAAACTTCAATATTTGTGGCTTACAAAAACTGATTGTAACCCCATTTTTAGAATCATCTAAACCCCCTTTCATGAAGCTTTCCTTCATGAGATAAAACTTTCATAAAACGTGATGTTTTATAAGGTCGGATATTTCTTCATGAGATCAATTTCATTAAATATTAGTATATTAACTTGCTTTAATTGCTAACAATTGTTCTATAATTAATGGAGTTAGTATAGCTATATTAAACATGATGTCGGAAGCATTGGGATGATTTTCAAATTATGATTGAAGTGCTGTTTCATTCAGAACCCCGTTTCCAGAACGAGAGATTTTTTGGCTATGTAGCCCCTTAATCAAAATTGTCTTTTAAACAAGATATATAGGCAGAGTAATATCCATAGCAACATTCTTGGTCTACTGGAAATATAAACTGGTCAGTTCTCACCTGGAAAGCCTCCCATTTTCTAAATGTATTTTTCATGCTAACAACCAATATATCTGATTGTGTAATATTTTGCTACACTGGTTTCTTAAATTTTCTAAAATGGAATCTTTTTTTTTTTCTTTAGGAGGAACTTGAACTTTCTGGGGAATTCAGCTCCTTTACAAAAACAGGTGGAGATCTTTCAGAAGCAGAAACTTCTAGCTCAGGTTTCTCTGATGAAGCTGTTTCAAAGTCAACTCAAACTGAGGCTATTGTACCACCCGGAGCCTTTCTTTGTTCTATTACTGATGGTGATGATTGCAAGTTCAGTATATATGATGAGGCCTCTCCAATTGAAACAAGGTGAGCACATAAATTAACTATAATTAAATATTTAAAATTCAGGCGAGAACGCAGATAGATGCTGTTATACATTATATATCTAAACTAAATAACATTTTATTAAATAAAGGAAATTGGTGTATTGTTTTTCAAACTGTAAAAGTTTGTCACAAATAAAGTTAGTTGTATAAATTTTAAAACTACAGTCAGCTCAAATTCTATCTTCATTTTAATTGATATAAAGCACCTTGTTAAAAAGTAATTGGAAAAACTAAAGGTTCGGCATTATGTTAAAATTTTTTTAAATTAATTGTGGAAAAAGAATACATAAAGGATGAAATAAGCTCAATTTCTAACAATACAAATATATTATAATCTTTCAAAGATAACAAAAAAAAAAAAAAAAAAAACTATCAAAATATGGATATATTAAGCCACAAAAGTAATTGGAATTACGAACAAAATTGACAAAAAACCTTATTTTATTTAAATTTTAACGTCCATTTATTATCAACTATGAATTTTAGGACAGGTTATCTATAGGTTACCATCATTTTCTAGCCAAGACAGGGGTGATGCCTTTTCTTTTTTCGAAAGAAAAGCCACCACCCCTAGTGGGAATCGAACCCACGACCTTTGGCATGGAGTGTTAAGTGCTCACATCTTAACCCTCACAGTCATTGGGTCTAAAAAAAAACATTAAGATTAATAGTTATATCAATCTTCAGTACTTAGTAGTGAATCCTTCTTTTTGGATAACCTCTTGTTAAATTAGATGTCCTTTGGATCTTATATTCCTCCAGAATTCCAATATCATTTTTTCAATACTTCTTTAAAATTTATGTTATCTATGTGTTATTAAATCTATGTTTTTGGAATTCTTTCTCCATAAGTGAACATAAATTGTCTATAGAATTAAGGTCAGGTGCCTGGGAAGGTGTTTCAAAAACATTTCTTCAATTATATTGAATTTAATAATTAATTTGCGGATGCATTGTCCTGACAGAATTTGAATGTAATAAAAATTTCCATTGTCCGGGCACTATTGCTCAAATTTCCTTTTAGAATGTTTACATACACATTTCTGTCTCTGATTCTACCAATGAAGACAATTCCACACTTCCTTGGAGCTAACACAGCACCAGAATATTACACACCCAACCCCTTGTTTCACTTAACTATTGTGTTTCTCGGATTAAGCTCTTCATTAGGTCTGTTCCACACCCTGACTATCCCATCAGTGCTCTTTATTTTGAATTTTCTATCCTCTGCGAATATAACATTAATCCCTTAAGTGTCAGGCTTTTCCTTATTAGCTAAATTTATCAACTTTTATTTATTTTTTTCCTAGCTACCATACCATTTTAATTGTTTCTCTGAATAGCCCTTCTTACTGTTTCTTACCTTCATTCCAGTTTTTTGTTGAAGGTCCGTTGCTATGGCAGGAACATATTTAAAGGGGTTTGGGTGCATTTTGGGGCAATTCTTTTTTCCAATGTCAAAATCCCGATTACTTTTTTGACCTGTGAATTTCTTGTTCATTGATTCTTGTTTCTCTTTTTTTTTTAAACACATTTTTTTGCTCGAATTTCTGCTTATTTTGATCATGTGGAATAGTACTTTATAGACCTATTCAAAAAATACAAAAACATATCACTTTTGATAAGTATTTATGAGCTTAATTTCATTTTTCCGATTACTTTTGGGAGACACTGTGTATATATAAGCATAACAAGCAATGTGTAATTAGTATATCTATTTGAACTATTTAACATAGTTGGATTATACATTGTTAAATTATTTTAATCATAGGTAGGTTTTCAACCTACTCAATAAAGTAAATGTTTCTGTGGAATAGACCTTGTTTTTATCTATTCGAGTTCTATAAATATTACCAAGAAATGCTACATTTATTCATACCTGAATAAAATTAATGAACCTTCTCTATACAAAGCAATTAATTATCTCCTTGCATGGAAGCTTTTGTTATTATTCTTTAGTTCGGCTCAGGATAATTACAATACCTGGCTCTATTAATCAACACCTTTTGTTTTCTAACATTCTTGAGTTTTGAATCCAGTCTTCCTAAGAACCCCTCTTGTAAAAAATAAATAACCAACTGTTTAATAAAATTGCTACCAACTATAATAGCAAACATATTAAGAAAAGGTGGTTGGCCCCAAGAAACCTGCTATGCGATTCTTAGGTACTTTAAAATTGAAGGGGTCGGGGCAAAATAGTGCCAAGCAACATTTTTAACAAAACTTAACTGTAGACTTTATATGTTGGATATTATGTGGTACTATCAGTCTATGATGCTAATGCTAATAAAATGTGATTACAAGCTCTGTATGCTACTTAATCTTGTTGCCCCTTCATTTCACCATTTCAACTGATCATCTCACATAATATCTAACAAATAGCAGCTACAGTTAAGTCTTGTTAAAAATGTTGCTTGGCAATATTTTGCCCGACCCCTTCAATTAATCCATATCTTTAACTTTTCTTAGGCATGCGTCAATTTTGAGAAAAATAAAAAAAGTGGTCAATGTGTGGAAGCTCACTTAATTGGCTTGACTTCATATACATCAAAGAGTGGGTTCTGTCTCCAAGTGCCCACATTTCATCACCACTTGGCTCCAGTTGTTTAAACTGGACAATATTGAAGGACCTGGACCTATCAAATTTCCTTATATATTTTAGCATGGACCATGCTTTATTAGTTATGACTTAATTGCCTGAAAACGTCACTCCCTTTGCATAGTAGGCTCATTTCCTCCTTCCTAATTAACGGGGTGGGGTACCCTCCCCCCCCCCCCCCCAACTCTCCCCAGGAGGTGAGCAGGAAGAAGGCCGGAAGTGAGCAGAAATTGGCCTGGAAATAATGAAAGGTCAAACAGAAAATTGCTAAAAATGAGCAGCTAATGAATGTTTTATGAATTTTAACTGTAGGGTCAAAGCAGAAAGGTGGGGGCAAGGTTCTTTTTCACCAAATTTGTATGAAAACTTTGTGAGCCCTAAAATCCATTAATAATTGAAGTGCATATACCCCCATTGAATTACCCATTTATATCTTTGATTGATCTGTAATCTTTTATTAATGATCTCTAGGTTCCGGAAAACTCCAGAATATAGGAAGCTATTCCGTGAAATATTTGATGTTTTGAAGACTGCTGCAGAAGAAAAAGATGAAGGAGAATCATTGCCATTGCTTGAAGACTTGACTCCAGTTTGTGATGGGGCACCAAAGGTAATAAAACATCACTCTTTTTTTTTTTGTTTTTTAAGAATTCACTGACTTCCCAAATCATCTTAATTACTTCTGTTCCAATAATCCTCTTGTTTATTTATTAAATTATGTGTGTAGGTTCCACCAGTAACACCTTCAACAGAAGAAGTACCACCTGTACCAGTCGAGACTCGTAAAAAGAGAAGACGACGAGGAGGTGGCAAGAAATGGAGTGAGCCACCAGCAAGTCCTGCACCTAGACCCACCTGGTGGACATCAAACCCTCCTGGACTTACCGAAGTTTCTTCTGCATCTCAAGAGGTAAATAAACATCAAAAGTAAATAAATGAATAGCGTTCATTATAATTCAGTCAAATTTATTTTTAGAACATTAACGCCAATTGAATGAAATGCATTATTGAAAACTATTAATAATGAGATTAATTTTCAGGTTGCCAAATTGAAACAGTTGGAGAAATCGTATGCAGAGGTACTGCGGTTAGGAAGACAACACGCTAACAGAAAATAGGCAATAGAAAATGAAGCTCATTTGTCAACAACTGAACTAATAATGTATCATAAACTCATCGACAGATTTTCAAATAACCATTAAAACCAACTAGCTGATCAAATTTCTCGGTTTATAATAAACAATTAATTATAGAGGGAACCTCCTACAACATCATCATTTATGCTATTCAAAATTATTACCAATGATTGATTTTTTCTTAATGAGAGAAAATAAAAGTGTTTGTGAATTCTTTTTAAATTCAAGGATTACCAAAATTTGTTAAATCCTTGTTACTAAAATTTCTTTGCTTTGAGAAAGAGTTTGTAGGCAAGTTCCAGTGTTACAGAGAAGGAAAATATGAGCATTAATAAAAATGTTATGGAATTAGTATAAATTAATGTCAACCATTTTTTATTGACTTGTGAGTTTGAATGGCCAACAATCTTATCTAACCAATCTCAAATAACAAGGAATAAATAAATTTATACTGAAGAAAAACATTACTTATTCCAAATAAAATAAACAAAATAAGTATTTCATTGCTATAAGATATTTAAATCATTTAATTTACTCATAAAGAACCTTAAAAAAAACTGTAAACCCATAATTTTAAAAATTAAAATCTATTTTATTGTACAAACTTGCGACTTCTTGCTTTTGTGTTTTTGCGATCCATTTCAAACTACTTTTCTTAGGCAAAGAAGAATTGAGTTGAGATCTTAAAGTAAATATCAGTACTTATTTATTAGACCTTAAAAAATGTATGTTTTCTTTTTTCATAAAATCTTATATCCTAGTTTTTCAAGGCACAATAAACAATCCTATAATATGGTTCACTAAAGAAAATCATTTTTACATAGAGATAAAATAACCCATTACAAATATTCTTTACATTAAGGAAGTTTTGTAAGTTTTATTTTTGTAAATTGGTAAATATTTGTATTTAAAGTTGTGTTTTTAAGTAGGAATAAAACAATTTCTTTCACATTATAGATTAAAACTACTTTTAATTTGTAAATATGAACTATTTCAATTGAGAGTTAAACCCATTTAGTTAGCACAGCACAAGTTCAATCTTAGTTAGTTTTAATCTTAATCACTTAGTTCATCAGATTTTACCAATTCAGAAAAGTACTTTATAATGGTAATAAAAATATGTTAAAACTAATCATATTTTTATTTTAAGAAACATTCTCAAACTATAATTAAAATAGTATAAGTTATTATATGTCCAGTAATTAAATAATATTAGATTCTTACTATATTTGAGTTTGAGCATTCGAATATAGTAATTTACTACTACAGCAAATAGTTGGTTTTCAGAAGGAATCTATTAATTCAATTAAAATATAAAATTTATGACATTAAGAACATTCTCGTGTCAATTTATGCTTCAAGTTTCGAAAAAACATTTTGTGACCACTAGTCTAATTGTTTTTTTTTTATTAATTTTAAAATAATTATTGCTTAATTTTCTGATTTGCTGATCTTTACCCAATTACGGGAAATATGAATAAACATTTTCTTAAATTTATAAATTTTCCAAAAATACCTCGAATAAAAGCTGTTTTATTTGCCATTTATCGTTGGCACCATATGCAAGTTAATGAAATAAGAAAACTTATAAAACGTTTGAACTATAATTTTCCAAAAGCTATAAACAAATGATTTTAAAAATAAGTTAAACTTCATAACGTTCTAATTTTCTATTGTCTACACATTGTTAAAAGGTTACCCTAAAAAAATGCTGCACATAAGTAGCATCATCTTGCTTTGACTTTAATTATCATACGGTGCCACTGATAAGGCACATGCTTTCTTACAAAAGCTAAAGCCTTGAAAATTTAATATATCTCACAGTTCTACTCTATACAAAAAACATTTTAATACAGATACATATTTATCATTCCAATTGTATTTAAAAATGTATATGTTTGTATTAATTTAGTTCTAGTTTTCTGTATGTATGTGTCTGTACATAAATGTAAGTAATAATTGATAAACTAATTGATTCGAAGATCATATAGTGGTCTTTGCTCTTTTTCATTTCTTTTTTAATTGAGTTCTGGTAAACAGGATCTTCAAAGGAGTTTGTAAAAAGAAAAAAATGTTTATGTTTATTTATTAAGTAAGAAAACAAGAAAAGGTACGTAATGTATAGTGATTCTGTAATGGATAGATTGTTTATCCATTTTGACATACATATATACATAAATATATTTGTAAAATTTAAATCATGGAAAATATACGTGCCATTTAATTCTGCCTATTTTTCAAAAACCCTTATGATTTACTTGATTTATGGCAAAATATAAATCGGCTGTGAAACAGCCATCAAGGACTTTTTCTTCATAAGGAGGAACCTTTAAAAAATTTTTTGACTTCACTGCATAGATCATTTGGTTGAAGAAAGTTATTTGTATTCTTAATTGCTCTATTAGCTGAACCTGTTGGAGAATTTTTGGGACTTCTTTAGGGAATTAGTGGTTCTCATTAAAGATTATTTTTTTTGTTTAAACGGTGCATCAACTATTTGGCTATATTGAAAAAAGATTATTGTAGTATTGGTGTTCTAGTTTCTGTATGTTTCTAGCCGGTACAGAACTTGCGTTTTATTTTCTCAAAACCATAGACTATAAACATATATTCTGAAGGAGGAAGTTCTCACATAAAATTAGGATTTTTTTAGAAATTAGATTTTGGTCAGAAGAGTAATTTATGGTAAAGTTGCTAGTTTCAAGTAGTGTATAAGATATTCACCCAACATAATCATCTCAAGATTATGTCATTGAGATGAAAGCCTCAAAAACTAACATGAATGACACTTTCAGTGATTCTTCAAGTCGCTCAAGAAAAGAAACCTAGAAATCCAAAACTTTGGTCTCCCAAAGTTTTGGATTTCTAGGTTTTGTTTTCATCATATCATTGATATCAAGGGGTCTCCCGTGGTCTAATGGCTAGCGCCTTGGATTCATAAGCGGGAGATGGTGGGTTCGATTCCCAACCTCCGGCAGGAATTTTATCAACCCACGGCTCGCTGGTAAAATTCCTCGCTGCACCCTGGACGTCGGCGCTAATGACCTAGGTGTAGATGCGCCGTAAAAAAAAAAAAAAAAAAAAAAAAAAAAAATCATTGATATCAAGTGATGAAACATCAAGTGTCCACATGCCAACATTGAAAGGATTGTTCACTGTTAAAGGCTGATCTATTCTAACATATAACTAAAGAACCATACCATTTATACATTTGCTTGGCATTATTTCTTCATCCACAAAACAGAGGGATACACAAAAGTGCAAAATGTTTGATCACAGACAAAAAAATCTTGATGGGTTTTCAATAAGTCGTTTTATTTACAATCCTGTTATATTTTGATCATAATAAAATACAATGCCATAATTATTTTATAATTTTACTAAATTTTAAATCATACAGCATATGAGAAAAAAAAACAAAACATTCTGTTTTACTCTCCTACCCAATCTTTCTACACTTCCTTGAGTACTGAGGAAAATTGTAATTGCAAAGTTCAGGAAGATTCTCACAAACTTTTAAGTTGACTGCTTATTCACACTGAGAAAAGATTCTTGGTAACCCATATATGGATTGTTGCCTTTCTCGATACATAACTTTCAAGAGTGGCCAAATCCACATCTCCCCATTACGGACGATTGGAGAGATTTTTGCACTCTGAGGAGAGGGCGTAAGGTTATGTTTTCCAGGTTATTGTGTTATAAATAGTAATTATAAGTATTCTGCTTTGTTTCATAATTAGTATTTCAGTTATTTCGGATGTCTTGAAGTTAAAGATAATTTTCGTAAGTTTTTTCTATAAGAGTAACAAATTAAACGTTAACAATTGTTCTTATGAACTTTTCTATTTACATCTAAAATTGAAAGAAGACTAATATGACTTAGTTCTTATTTAAAATAGCATATCAAAAATATCTAAAAGGTCACATTTCTATAAGGATGAACACAAAAATAGCTAGGCATTTTTTAATAAGTATAATGAACAAAACACTGAAATGCAATATAACTGTAATTAATGATTCTTATGCTTGGATTTATGTTGTTTTGAATGATGTTTATTTTGGGACTTTGAAGAAGAATGATTCCTTTTATTTTTTTCCTTCTCCGAGTATTTATGATCTTCAAAATATTCGTTATCTCTTTTCCCACTGGAGTCAGATGAGCTGTCCCTATAATCGCTGCGTCTTCGTTTATGTTTTTCACTGCCAGAATATTTAATATCTTTATAATATTCATAATCATCCCTTTTACGAATGCGGTCAGATGAATTGTCTGTATCATCTCTGAGCTTATGTTTAATATCTCCTACCTCATAATCATAGACATCACTGTATTTTTTTTGACTGATGTCAGGATCTGAATTATGCCTAGATTTACGTTTATGTATTTTATTATCTGAATATTTAATATCTTCTTCATTTCTATATGAATGTTTATCTTTTTTATGTCTGTAGTCAAGAAGAGGGTATTTATCATCTCGATGCTTATTTTTGTGACTGGCATTTTCAGAACCTCCTAATTCATGACTCGAACTGGTGTACTTCAAATCTGATTTTCGATCATTAAACCTTGAGCAAGAATATTTTGATTTTGATCTTTTTTCATCATAATTAAGGTCCCTATCTTTTCTTTCTTCTCTGTGATCAAAATCTCTAAATTTAGAATGATCAGAATATTTATATCTTCCTTGAGCGCCACAAGCTTGGTATTCTTTTTCTATATCATCACTGGAATTATTCCTATCTAAAACATATTTCCATGCTAAGTATGGATTCCCATTAGGAAATTTGATTTCAATGAGCTCCTCAGAAGGCTTCCTCAGCTCCTCATCCTTAACAGAAGAAGACTTTTCATCTTCAGCTTGCTGAGTAAGAGTAGACATTTGTTCAGCTAATACCTCTCGCATTATCTGAAACATAGTATCAAAACAAATCAAGTTTTTCAAAGGAGTTCCTTAATGAATTTCATTTGTTAATTTTTAATGTTATATCACAAGTGCAGTTCAAAGTTGAGATGATTATTGTTTTCTTTCAACCATTAACATTAACAAGGAGAGACTATAATACCAAAAAAAAATAATTTCAATGAAACTACTATTAGAAATACTAGGCCGAAAATATTGGATATATATCCTACTGATCAACAGAAAAAATCTCTCGAGCTTAATATAAAAATTTATAAGTTCAATCCCAATAAATTAAAAATTTAAACTCCTGGTTCATCAAACAATATTGAATTGGTTGAAGGATTAAACTTTTTTTTTTTTGTTCCTTAGAAATATTTTTCTATGTTCTATGTTATGTACATATTTGTATATAAAATAAATAAATAAAAAAATGTTCCCTATTCAGGAATAATACATATTCCTTCATATACTTTCTAGTATATAAAACTATGTCCAACTATACAGCAATGCAGGGAAATATGATAAAAACGTTTTCATATATAGCAAGCAATGACATACTCTGGGTCACCTTCTTCGAATATAATATAATTCGAATAAATATAATTTGAGGGAGGGATGGTCCCTGCAGAGCAGATTCTGGACACATTTTTCTAGTATTTAAGATTTATAGATTAACTGTTAATTAATTTCTAAATGTTAATCAGTTACATGAATAATATGAAACAGGGGTCTCCCGTGGTCTAATGGTTAGCGCATTGGATTCATAAGCGGGAGATGGTGGGTTCGATCCCCACCTCCGGCAGGAATTTTCTCATCTTAGGGCTCGTTGGGAAAAAAAAAAAAAAAAAAAAAAAAAAATATGAAACAATTTAATACATGCCATACAAGATATAAATTCATTTTTTAGTGGAAAAAATTAAATAATTTTTTTTTTTTGGGGGGGGAGAGGATTTTTCCAGCCAAATCTAAAAAACTAGGACCTACAGAATTTAAAATGAATATCAGGGAAGAAGTATATCAGTAATTTACATGTATTCAAACAAAATTTAAAAGAAGTTACCTCAATGTGAGACTTGTTTTTAGTATGAACTCTATTCTTGTAATTAATTCTCCTTCGTTTAGCATCTCTCTCCATTTTTAATAATTCGATGAGTGCTTCAGTTTTACTCTTTTCATCTTTCCTGTGAAGAAAATCAAAATGCTAATTCAAATAATATAAGAAAATGTAACAACACAAATTAATTTCAGAAGCAAACACAAAGAAGTTCAGATTTTGAGTATTTTCTTCAAAGAAAGGATATAACACCAGTAATGTATTTTCCATTACTGTTATTTTGTATTAATTAAGCATTAGAGCATTTAATGAAAAAATATATTGATTTTATGAGAACATAATGAAAACAATTACTTCTTTCATTTTTGTATTATGTCTATTCTACATGTTTTATATAAGAAACCCAAATGTGCAGTCAAGTTTCATGCAAAGCTGAATGATATAACGCAAGTAAAAAGTATGCAGCACGGGCCGGTAGATGACCAGCTCACACATGTAGTGCTGTGATCTTGTAGCAGCTTTAAGGTTAAACCATTTGCTGATGAGGTGCTACAGGGTTGGTGCCTCAACAACCACCCTGTCTGAATGAGTTCTGAATGCATGTATAAATAGGTCTCAGGGCTAAAAGCCATAAAGCTGGCGTAGTTTGAAAAGGAGGAGCCTTCAATATATACTGGCAATTCTAAGACTATACTAGTTGCTTTATATACCGCCAGATGCCGGTTTTGAGGCATACAAATACATAAGAGCAGAAGGTGTTTAGAATCACAGATCTATGTTAGTAGCACTGAAGGCATACTGATCTCACTGCAGAGATCTGTGTTAGTAGCTCCAGGGGCTCACCGCCCAAGCGCCCAGATCTGTGTTAGTAGCGCTGAAGACATACTGATCTCACTGCAGAGATCTGTGTTAGTAGCTCCAGGGGCTCACCGGCCAAGCGCCCAGATCTGTGTTAGTAGTGCTGAAGGCATACTGATCTCACTGCAGAGATCTGTGTTAGTAGCTCCAGGGGCTCACCGGCCAAGCGCCCAGATCTGTGTTAGTAGTGCTGAAGACATACTGATCTCACTGCAGAGATCTGTGTTAGTAGCTCCAGGGGCTCCCCGGCCAAGCGCCCAGATCTTTGTTAGTAGCGCTGAAGGCATACTGATCTCACTGCAGAGATCTGTGTAAGTAGCTCCAGGGGCTCACCGGCCAAGCGCCCAGATCTGTGTTAGTAGCGCTGAAGGCATACTGATCTCACTGCAGAGATCTGTGTAAGTAGCTCCAGGGGCTCACCGGCCAAGCGCCCAGATCTGTGTTAGTAGCGCTGAAGGCATACTGATCTCACTGCAGAGATCTGTGTTAGTAGCTCCAGGGGCTCACCGGCCAAGCGCCCAGATCTGTGTTAGTAGTGCTGAAGGCATACTGATCTCACTGCAGAGATCTGTGTTAGTAGCTCCAGGGGCTCCCCGGCCAAGCGCCCAGATCTTTGTTAGTAGCGCTGAAGGCATACTGATCTCACTGCAGAGATCTGTGTAAGTAGCTCCAGGGGCTCACCGGCCAAGCGCCCAGATCTGTGTTAGTAGTGCTGAAGGCATACTGATCTCACTGCAGAGATCTGTGTAAGTAGCTCCAGGGGCTCACCGGCCAAGCGCACAGATCTGTGTTAGTAGCGCAGAAGGCATACTGATCTCACTGCAGAGATCTGTGTAAGTAGCTCCAGGGGCTCACCGGCCAAGCGCCCAGATCTGTGTTAGTAGTGCTGAAGGCATACTGATCTCACTGCAGAGATCTGTGTAAGTAGCTCCAGGGGCTCATCGGCCAAGCGCCCAGATCTGTGTTAGTAGTGCTGAAGGCATACTGATCTCACTGCAGAGATCTGTGTAAGTAGCTCCAGGGGCTCACCGGCCAAGCGCACAGATCTGTGTTAGTAGCGCAGAAGGCATACTGATCTCACTGCACACATCTGTGTTAGTAGCTCCAGGGGCACACCGGCCAAGCGCACAGATCTGTGTTAGTAGCGCTGAAGGCATACTGATCTCACTGCACACATCTGTGTTAGTAGCTCCAGGGGCTCACCGGCCAAGCGCACAGATCTGTGTTAGTAGCAGCAAATGGGTTTAGATACTCTGTGGCAGAATGGCTAGCGTGAATTCCTAAGTAAGAGCTGCAGCTTTGAAGAGATTGGATTTTTAAGTGATGGGTTCACTTGAAAAACACACCCAACATGAATGTTTAGAAAGGGTGGCATCCTGTAGACAGTTAACAAAAAAAAAAAAAATACAGTTCTTTATAGTGTGAAACAAAATATCCATTAGTTTCTAATTTGAAAAATCTACAAACAACCCTCAAATAAATGTATTTTTTCTAATTTTAGACCCATAATCTAGGCTCTTTTAGGATTTTTTTTTTCATTATTGTGAAAAACTTATTTAATAGGTAGTTACAGACCAGCCATCCAATACAGGTCAATGTGATTGAATCTTTTATAGATCATAATGGTGGAATGAGTAAAAGACAAAAAATAATCATCAAAATACTGAATATCAACTTACATTTCTTTAGCAGGCTTACTAATGGAGTCCACCAATTCTTTATATAGAGGGTTAGATCCAACTGTCACATTGTTAAGGCCTAGGCACAATTGAAAGAACAAGTAATTTGTGATACATGTTATACATAATGAAGTATCACCTCATCAAAGGTATTAATCATAAAGAAAATTAATGCAATTTTTTAAAGGATATGTTATATATAAAAGGATATAAGTTGAAGCAGATTTCCAAATTTGTAGGTAAAGTGACCTATAAGAAATAAATCAATTAGAAAGGTTGCTCACAGATGGAAATTATATATATTTTACTATTATACTGAATTAAAATGATTATTGAAGAATTTATAAATAATTAATGAAAAATTAAATAAAGAAACCTAATGTTGTTGAGAATGAACAATATTTAAGTATAAGTATTTTTAATTTACTGAAGTCCTCTCTAAGCTGATAATATTAATATAAACATTAAAAAATAAAAATGCAGTGGAAACGCTTTGAAATCTTCAATCTATAGGTCAATTGTTTCCATGTGAAAAATATTCAGTATAATAAAAAATTAAATTGTTGTCAGATAACTCTTATACATTGTATAATATTTCCACCTGACTAATTGAATTAAATTAAATCCGCTGATAAAAAAAAAAACATAGTTCAGCAGATAGCAAATAACGAGCTGTTTCCTACTATATATTAGTTTCAGTGGGAAACCATATTAAAATTTAGTGTCTATTTGTACGGATCCATTAGAAAATGTTAGCCGAGATATTATTAGGTCTACAGATAGAACAAAGTAAGCTAGTTTTCCTCAGTCACAATGTTACTAGATTGGGAATTGAAAAATCGTTGAAAGTAAATACAGTAAATAATGGGCCTAATTTCAAAAATTAAAGAATTTCAGTGGAATGCAAAATTTTTGCATAAATAAGCAACTTAAAATAGGTCAGAGTAGACTAAAACAGTAAAAACTGAACGTGGCCTAGAGTCCAACTTGTGTACTTTTTAAGTACCCGTATATGCTTTGTGGATTCGGCAATCGTGCAGCAAGGATATCTGATGTACTTTATTGAGAATTCAAACTTTGAATAATTTACTAAAAATGTATTTATTTTTTTTACATGGTTGTAAATTCTAATTAAATAAATATATATAAATCGCAAAGGAACAAAGTTGTAGGTCTCATCGAGACCTTTCAGATGCACCATTTGTTAATCCCAAAACAATTAGTTTTAACTTTTAAGCGTGTGCTTTAAAGTCGGTATTTCCTCTTTACCCCACATTTTTAATATATTTTTGAAAACTCTGTGATGTTTACTCTGAGCGAAATGGTAGATATAGTGTTAGTCCTTTGCGATATCTCTAACGACTTCAAAGAAATTTCAATTGTGGCCCACATATACAATGTATTGTATACACGTATACGCCCTATATAAAACTTTTGAAAAAATACCATTACCAACCTTGTGATAGATCAATCTGCATGGTTGTATTATTGAAACAAATATTCTCATCTGAAAGAAATCAATCAATATCAATTAAAAATATTAGAACATAAATATTATAAAGTTAATTGTAAAAGTAATAAATAAGAACCTTTTGAAGGTGATCCAATATGGCTATCATTCTTTGTACTTAATGAGATATGTGGCTCTTTCTAAAATTAAAATAAACAATGTAATTAGAATATAACAATAATTTGGGGGACAGCATGCATAAGAGCAATAATAGAGATTTATTAAATCATTATCTTCCTTTTCTAATTATTATACTTCAGATTCCTTTTTTTATGAAGTGATTAGCAACAAAAAACTGTCAAATTTAACATATAAATTAAACTTTCTTTGAGTATAGATTACTCAAGTCATTCGTAGATCAAATAAAAATTCTACCTATTTCTCTTTCAGAATTTACCTGAATACCACATATTTACTCCACGAAATCCTAATGAAAAAATTAAATTACCTGAGAAGAAGAATAAAGTGATTTTGATGACCAGCCAAATTCTGCTAAAACGCTATCAAGTTTATCTTTACTTGAGTCAGTAAACTTGCTTATATTTTCAATAAATAACTTCCTAGTTTGAAACATTATTGAAATAATTGCATAAATTCTCAATTAATTATAAATTAGTTAAAAGTATAAATGTATGATAATGTTAACTGGTTTATAAACATTAAAGTGTTAAGTCTGAAGTATGGTAAACAATGAGTTAGAAACCTTCCTTGATAGTCGATATACGTTGACTAGATATTTGGGTTTGAATAAAATAACTTTTAGTGATTGATATTTTAAGGAATAAACATTGGGAGATTATATACATGAATGCAGATCATTCCAAATGGATATAATTTTGTCCTAAAGGGTCTCGAACAGTTTAGTGAGCGTTCACACTGACAGCATTTTATTTTCAGAATTATATCCTCTATTAATGGGGTTTAAGATAACTTTTACACCTGCTCATATACTTTGTAAACGTTAAAATAGCGAGCCTTGTCGTAGATCTCGATTTAAATATGTAAAACAGTCACAAGGTAAAGATCGATCTAAAGATTCGATAGGTTTGTACTTAGAAAGTGACAGTAGAAGAGAAGAGGGAGAAGGGTGACCAAGACATTACCTTATTCAGACGTGTGTGGGTTTCGTACGCCTCCGTTGTCTTTTTCTTTAAACTGGTACGTATTTCATCGTGGCTCTTTCTAGCAGATGTTCCTTCTTTATCTTAATGTGTGTTTTAGTGCGTCTTCTGCTTAGTTCCAGTCTGCTTCCATTCCGTTTTCCTATGTAAAAATGCCAATAGAATCATTGTGCATTGTCTCTTCCCAGTGTCAATCTGTTTTTTCTTTCCTTAATAAGTTGGCTTGATTTACGTTTGGCTGTGATGTGAGACTCACTTTTTTGTTTCTCAAAAATAAGATTTCCTCCCTGAGAATGAAAATTTGACTCTACTCATCTAATATGTAATATGCTTAGAACTTATTTTCTTCAAAATAGAGACTGGTTTGTAAATTCTGATAATCCTTTCTCTCATTTTGGGGAGATGGATTCAGAAATTGCTGAACTTCGTACTATGACCAAGGTGACTCGCCTAAGGAAGCAAATTGAGTGCCGAGAAGAGGGTGCATGGATGGTTGTTAAAGATATCCCTGATAAATCAGCTCCATCAGGATCACGCAAAGTAACAGCTTATGGTAGAACCCGAAGGTCTGTTACTAGATCAGTGTCTTCAAATGCAGAATTTGGAAATTCATTTCCTGGGCTTCCTTCAATTGAACCATTAGTGCAGCATCCTGGCGAAGAAGAAGATAAAGATTCAAAACCTACATCTGTAGAAATAACTGAAGTGTTTGATGAGCCTCTAAGAATAAATATACCACAGGATATTCCTCAAAATAGTGAAAAAATTAATCATAAAAAAACATCTGTTGTAACACTTGGGAAAGGTAATCTCGTTCTTATTAATCCTGAGGATGAATCTAACTTTCACGTGACTGGAATCAGTAAAGGTAAAGTAGCAGATGTTGTCAGTACACTTGAAAGGAGTTATGAAAAAAAACCTAAAAAGGTAGGATTTTGTAAAACTGAAGTTCATTTTGCACCTGATTCTGGAAAAATTAATATAGTTGAAACTGATGAAAAACCACCACCTACACAAGTATACAGAAAGAAGAAAAGGTCTCGTGTAACTAGAAGTAAAGAGAGTAACTGTTTGCCTAAACATTATTTTGGGGAAGTTACAGAGTTTGGTGATGACTCAAACCAGTCTAATGAATCAGATAGAGAGGATTCAAGGCCCCCATTAACATTTACTCATCACGTTGAAGCTTTACCTCAAGTAAAACAGTTATTCCCCACTTTTGAAAAAACTATAAAGTCTGAGAATAAGGATGTTAAATATCGATATTCTTCTCCAGAAAAAAATGATTCTGATCTAGAAATTGATAGATTTCATTTGGACGAAAAAGATTTTTTTAGGAAATTAAAACAGACATCATACAGGGAGCGTTTCCTAAAGGAAACTGATGTTTTAGCTGAAAATGTGCTTAGTCAATGTCCTTCAGAGGACACATTCGAAAACTCTAATCCTCAAGTGAATGGTAACAATAAAATTTTAAATGGTTTTCATTCTAGACACCAACCTTCAGAAATGTATTCAAAAGACAGGTTAATTAATGTCTCATTTGGCAATAAGAAGGAGGAAAATGATGATGCTTCAGAACCAGAATTGAAGTACACAGAGGTTTTTAAAATTCCAGTAATAAAGGAAAATAATGATCAAGAGTGTTCAGTAATTAAACTTCAAGAGTTAAAAACTGAATCTGATGTAAGTGATTCTAGAATTTCCGACAAAAATAAGAAATCAGATTATGGCTTTTTAAATGTAAAACATACTTCTATGGATGAAAAGTACGAGTTTACTCCTAGTGTTTCTAGAGTTCCCATTGACCAGGACCTAAAGACAGATATTTCCTTCTTAGGCAGTATGAGTCCAAAACTGAAAAATTTAATTAAAAATAGTGTTGAGCATGAATTTCAACTTAGGCAGAAGCAAATCCTACAAAAAAAAATGGTCGAAAAGAAATATACAACTGATTTAGGGGATGCAAATAAAATAAAATCATCTGTTAATATAAACTTTTCTTGTGATAACGGAAACGAAGAGAAACAACATTCTCTAAAAGATGAAAAATCGCCCAAATCAGTCACACAAATTAAAGTAGAAATTGATAATGAAACAAAGCATGAATTTCAAAGGAAAAGAGAGCAGATTACAAATAAGTTTTCTGAAGTGGTTAATGATGAGGAGTTTGAATTTAAGGAAATGCCATATCTTTTGAAAGAAGAACCAATACCCAAACCCAGGGAGAAATCACAATCAAAACAAAAACCCGAAATTTCTACATTGGAGCCTCCAAAGCCAAAGCCTCGAACTATTGTTTCAGTAAGTTCTGAGAGAAACCGGAGCGGAAAAGTATCATCTCGCCACTCCGTTAAATCAGAGTCCTCTTCACTATCTAGAAGAGTACGATCAAGGGAAAATCTCCATCGGTCCAAGGACACGGAGCGTGTGAGGCCTACTACACCTATTAGGAAGGAAGAAGCCAAGTCTCGAAGGCCAACAGTGTTCCCAAGAGTTGAAGGGAGCATACAAAGGTTGCCAAAATCTAATCCTCAGGGTAGAAAAATGGTTAGGGGAGAACCACTAAGGAGTTTTGAAAAGGTATCCAATGGTTGGGTTGGTATGGTACCAACAAAACAGGATGACAAAATCCCTCCCAAGGTTACTGTTACTACTAAAGTGTACTCGAATAAATCTCTCACCCATCAATCAGTACAACATATGCCAGGTAAGAATTAACTTGCATGTTTTGATTTATAATATTTTTTGTTTATTGTTCAACAGGGCTTACCTCAATTATGTTTTTCTTTTCTGCTTGTCTGATCACTGTAATGACTTTTTCTGTAAAATATATTATGAAACTTGTATTGAGAATGTTAATATAACTCTCTGTTCAACATGAATCTGCATTCTTTTTTCTCACTTTAAATTATTTATATTTAATTTTGATCTAAAGTCATGTAACTACGAACACTTGACCTCGACAATTACATAATTTATAATTATAAATTACATGTGTAGTATGTATTTTAGATTTTTTTTTTTTTTTTTTTTTTTTGTGTCAGCTCAATAGATAAATTCTTTTGCAATATGCTGAAAATAATAAAAAAAATTAAAATCAAGAAACAAAATGTTTAAAATTTAAATTGAATAAAAAAAATTAACATGAAATTTATACAAACCAAAAATCGCGATTATTTTAAAAATTATGCTTAGTTTTAAAAGTTAATTGGTATCCAATAATCTTAGACAATAGTAGTGCTTCGCTTATAGGAAATGTTATAGGTTTTGGTGTTGATTAAACTTAAATGAGATTGTTAATTTTTTTGTTCTTGATTTATGAAAAATAGTGTCTCGATTATGTAGTTGATCAAGAGTTGAAATAAATAAGGTGTTTTTTTTTGTTTTTTTAAGTACAGTAGAACTTGGATAATTCCAACCCCTAGGGGCGACAAAAAAGTTCGAATTACAAAAGTTTTTGAAAATAAAGGGGTAAAAAACCTAACTTCATATTTTCAAATTTCTTAATTTAAAAAAATACATATATGTATTTAATTTAAACAATAACAAAAGTTTCATATATTGATGATTACGTACATAAGTAATAAATAATTTATCAAAAAAGTAAAAATAAAAGTATTGTTTTGAAAAAAAGTCATTTTCATGGGCAATATTTTTTTCTTTATTTTTCAGGTAAGTTGATAAAGTGTTAGGAGGAATTCCAAAGTCCTTGGCAATTTCAGATTTTTTCTTTATTCCTATTTCAACTTCTTTAATCGCAGCTATTTTCTCTGACAACTTTAAAGTTTTATAACTTCTAGGCTTCGAAATTTTAAATCAACAACTCACTGAACTGCACTGTACACCAGAAATTCAAGGCACAAACAATAAAACAGATCTAGGCGCTGGCTGACTTATAACAGAATAAGAAATGAAGATCGGAAAGATGGTGGGAGGGAATTCTAGGATAAAACGACAGGATGGACCTATAACAACCCCTGGAAGGGAGGAAGCGCTACCCACCACTTAGCAGAACTCCTAGAGTCCAAAAACTATACTATGAGACTGCCCCGCTTCTTGTCCCAGAATTCCTACATCCCTATCTTACTATCCGCCTTAACCGAGGGGAGAATATTTTTACAAGATCGCTTGCCTCTCTGTCCACTTCCCATTGGAGATACAGAATCGTGAAAAATTCGAATTATCCAAAATATTATTCGAATTAACCACGATTTTTTTTACATTGTTTATGCCCTAAATTTTAGGGGCCAAGAGAAATATTCAAATTAAAGGCAAGTTCGAATTATCCATGTTCCACTGTATTTGTATTTTCTGCAGTCTTTTCATATTTGCTTTACAGTTAATATATTGATAAATTATGGAATATCTCTCATATTGTAACTATCTATCTATATATATATATATATATATATATATATATATATATATATATATATATGCATTCAAAATGGCGCAAAAGTCTTTTCAGGACTGCCTCATCCCTTTTTAGCGCGGTTTCTCCCACCCTCCAAAGGGAGGAACCCCGCTTATGAGGTTGACCTCATGACACAATCCGAAAATACCGACTAGAAAATTTTACATTTCAGAGCCTATAGATCTAGAAAATAATGGTGGTTGAAATTTGAATGTATATATTTTTTTGTCTGTGGGGTCTCTCACAGGCTCAAAAATGGTTCGATTTTTGGTACAAAAATCTTTTGTTTAATTTGTAAGGTCAAGTTTGTTAACCAGCAGAATCCATCCACAGGAACATGGTTTTTGTGGCAAAATTCACGTGAAAAAAATCATAACGCTTACAGTTTCAAGTTCACATACTTGCAGGTACTCGTTTTATAGGTGCCTTCATGTAAGAAAAAGAATGAAACCATTTTTACAGCGATATTTTTAACCGTTGTTGAGAAAAGTGGAAAACATATTTTTGTAACTTGTAATTTTCGGTTTGGCTACTTAGAAATATGGAATTTAATTGAAATATTTTCTACATGCTTGAAATTCATATAAACTAAGATTTTTAACTTTTTGTTTCTTTTGGAGTAAAGGAAGTATTTGAAAAAAATTATTTTATTAATAGTCATGAAATGTTTTGGGATCTTTTTATATTTCTGTAAATATCTCGAAAACGGTAGGAAAATTGTGGTAAGTGGAAGCTGACCATTCAAAAGCTTACTAAATTCTCTACTGAAAAGCTTCTAAAGCAGTTTTCGATTAGGCGATGTCAATTGTAGAAATAAGTGCTTAAAACTTCAAATATGTTTGTTTTGTACTTTTGATCGGGTTTTTGTAGTTGTTTAACTCACTTTTTAATTGGTTGTTTTTTTGTTTGTTTTTTTAATTGCATTTATCTGTAAAATTAGTATTATAGTAAAAGAAGACAAGATAATGAGAAATGTTTTGGTAATAGTGTTGTCCTAGAGCAAACGTTGAGAAGGCAGGGGAGCTTTTTTCCAAGTAAGGGTGTCTTTGCCATCTGTCAGGTATGTGGAGCTGTAAAAGTTTTTCACGAAAAGTGTAACAAAAATAATAACTGCTTATATTTCAAGCTTTCCAAGTGACACTAAGGATAAGAAAGGAACCGTGCTAAGATGACGCAGTTCCTGAGAGTCGGACTTTTATGCTTAAATTGCTGGAATCACAAGTGAATATATAACCCATGAAGCTTATTCTTAATTATATCTTCGTTATTATGTGATTTATTGTGATATATCTTATGTTTTCTGGTTGTGTTAATAATGATTTTATTATGGATGATCCAGAATCACCTGGGTGTGTGACCAATTATGCTGCTGGGCATCTAATCTTTTGATGCCCTTTTTAATAAATGTCACTCATGTTTGGCTTATATAACATTTCTTCTTTTTTCATCTTTCATATATATTTTTAATAAGTAAAGATGGAATGGTTGGGATTCGGCTAAAAAACCTCAATATGATTTTTGTTAAAAAATCTATATTTTGGACATTTCGGCTACTCATTGGTAGCCTTCGTCAGCTAAAATGACAAAAAAAAAACAAGAAATTAATACAGAAACAAAAAAATGTTTATAATTGTGATAAGTAACAGAACTATAAATAAAATTAACTTAGTATAAAAGAACAATTTCATCTTAAATTCTTAGAATGAGTAGAATGAAAATCAATAGAAACATAACAGAAAAAAAAGGGGGCTATTTTAATGAAGTTTATATAAGTAAATAGGTACAATAATTGATTTTAATAGTAATTAGTAACATTAATTGATTTTACAAAGAAATAAGAAACTACATACCAGTGAAAACTATAGTAGCTAATAGTAACATTAATTAATTTTACAAAGAAATAAGATACTACATACCATTGGAAATGCGGGAGGCAGAGGAAGACCAAGGTTGACAGTTAAGTAACCATTGTGAAAGTGTGTAAGAAAAAAGGAATCTACTGGGGTATATGAAACAGAAAACAAAGCAGGTGGTGGAAGAAGGTGGTCGGTAAGGGATCAAAGGCCTGTTTATGACATTTTATGACAGGAAAGGAGAAAAAGGTGTTAATGGAAAAATACACAAAGGGCATGGGAAAATACTAGGTGGGAGGTCGGGAGAGTTTTTGAAAAATATTCGCGTAAATAAGAGACATGCCTTGTTTGTCAGTTTTGTAGTTTATATTGTTTTTGTTTAAGTTTATGTGCACACATTCAGAGATCTGTAGTCTTTTTTTGTTTCGTTGTGTAGAAAGAATTTTCGTGTCGTCCAAGTTAAAAGTGTGTTTTTGCGTAATGGCGTGTTTAGAAGTGCAGATTTATTTATTTCTTTGTTAGTGATGGTTCGTTTATGTTGTGTAAGACGCGAGTGAATGTCATTTATGGTTTCTCCTATGTATACACCATTACAGGAAGGGGTTTGGCAAGGGACTTTTAGCCGAATCCCAACCATTCCATCTTTACTTATCATCTCGACAGCTAACTATCTAATCATCATGATATTTTTAATAGTTATTTAAAACTTTTATCCAAATAACATTTTTCGTTAATGTTGTGTTCATTTGTTGTAACACTTTTTAAATATACATTTCATTTTGTAACAGGACACTGTATATATTCAAATTTGGATTATAACATAGAAGATAAACTTTTCTTAGTGGTTATAATGAAAATATTTATAAGCTTGCAAAAAATTACAAAAATAAAACTTGTTTTTGGAAGGTCTATTTAGTAAACATTAAAAAACAAAATTGTGTTATATTTAATTGTTTTTATATTAATATGAATTTGTTTTCAGGTACAAAAAGAAGTACAGCAAGCAGCACATTAAGGTCTAATCAAAGTTCAAGAACTGATATTGGTAGAGGAGCAAAGCAGTTTTCCTTGTCAAAAGAGCACCTTAGTTCGGCAAAACTTGTAAAAGAAATATCACCAAAAAAATTGTCAAAAACAAAATCCGAGGTAGTTAAAACTACTCGCCCTAGAACAGTTTCTTCAAAAGAAGGGAGCATTAGAAGAGTGAGGCGAGACTCAAATGATAGTGTCGTTCAAGCTGATGAAGAAGTGAGAGCGTATATGTTTAATTCACGAACCAAGGTACATAATAAACTGCAGACCATTGCTTAGCTGCCGCACTATAATAACCAAGGTGTTGGGCCAGTATCTACTGATCTGCGCTTCAATTGCTCGGCGAGAGGGTTATCACTTTTAACTCGTTTTATACAAGTAATAATTAATTTTCTTTTGTAAAACTGGTGTTGGAATGTGATTTATAATAGTCGCTTGTCTCAGAAACGAGCATAGATATTTTTTTAGATGAAAGAATCCCAACTTACCATTTGAACAGCTTTATTGCTGAATCACATGTAAATTTGTTAGAATACTTAGCAAATGATTTTGAGTTTCCATATATATTGCTCTAATTTTATAATATATTTTATAATATATTCAATAACATGCCTACAATAGTTAGAAGCAATAAATAAAAACACCAAAATAGGCCCATGAATCATCTTTTTTTATTGAAAGTATAGATCTTTTGACACTACCCTCTGTTCTTCAAGCACAAAACAAAGTTATTTTTAGATGTAAATAGTTAAAAAATTATAAATACATTTTACAAAGTCATCAAATATTTAAAAGTTGCAGTTAATTTATTTTTTTAGACTTTAACGTCCATTTATTATTAACTAATAATTTTAGGATGGGTTATCTGTAGGTTATACCCTTTTCTAGCCAGGATAGGGCTGATGCCTTTTCTTTTTTCTAGAGAAAAGCCACCACCCCTAGTGGGAATTGAACCCAGGACCTTAGGCAGGGAGTGCATATGCCTTAGCAATCACTGCCACCGGGCCTCCAGTTGCAGATATACAAAACCTAAAACAACAAACAAGAGATAGTACGACATGTTGTGTCAATAAAAAACAAAACAAAAACCTATGATATAGTCGAATCCATTAAAATCTTAAAGGAGGCCCGATGGCCGTAAGTGTTAAGGCGTGAGGACTTATAGATAACACGTCCCAAAATTCTCAGTCAATAATAATGGACGTTAAAATTTAAATAATAATAAAATCTAAAATACATACACAAATAAATTAAAAACATTAAGGCATCACAAGCAAAAAAATATACCTAATATGCCCATGCTTCGTCTAGGGAACGAACATCAACATTGGCTATATTTTTTGTGTTTCTATAGTACCGAAGATGCGACAGGGGTCTCAAATGATCTATTCTTTCAATAAAGAAAAATGTTGGACCTCTTTTGGTTTATTTTTTTATTATTTTTTTTTTTTATGGCGCATCAACATCTGGGCCATTAGCAGTGACATCCAAGGGGCAGCGAGGAATTTTCTCAATGAGCTATGAGATGAGAAAATTCCTGCCGCTGGTGGGAATCGAACCCACCATCTCCCGCATGAGAAACTAAGGCGTTAGCCACTAGACCACGGGGAGACCCCCTTTTGGTGTTATAATTTATTATTTTCAACCATTGTGGAGATAGTTCTTGTAGAACCTTGCCCAGTGGGTAAATGTCCTGAATAATGCAAATTATGCCCACTGAATGTGTCATAGCTTTTCTTTTTATAAGAATTCATTTATTTAGATGAGCAGTAACTAATATTATTAAAATATTTATATTAAAGGAAGGTATATAGTTTCACCCTGAACTGCAGAACGTGTAATACTTTATTTGTTATGAGCTATGAGATGAGAAAATTCCTGCCGCTGGTGGGAATCGAACCCACCATCTCCCACATGAGAACCTAAGGCGTTAGCCACTAGACCACGGGGAGACCCCCTTTTGGTGTTATAATTTATTATTTTCAACCATTGTGGAGATAGTTCTTGTAGAACCCTGCCCAGTGGGTAAATGTCCTGAATAATGCAAATTATGCCCACTGAATGTGTCATAGCTTTGCTTTTTATAAGAATTCATTTATTTAGATGAGCAGTAACTAATATTATTAAAATATTTGTATTAATGGAGGGTATATAGTTTCACCCTGAACTGCAGAACGTGTGATACTTTATTTATTATTTTTATGAAATAAAGACACAAGAGCCTTGAGTGTTAAGGAGCCTACTTAAGGTTGTGGGGTTGATTCCCAATCAGGGACCGAAAATAACTATTAATTTTTATTTCAAATGAGTTTCAATTAAAGTTTAATTTTTATTTTTTGAAAATAAAAATAAAAATTTCATCGTAATTTATATATTTTATTATTTTTTTGAAAAAACTGTCTAATAATTCTTATTTCAAAAACTTAAAAATAAAAATTATTTGAATAATGTTATTTCAAAATTTTTTTTAATAAAAATTTATAATAACAATTTTTTATTATTTTAACTTTAAACATTATTTATATTAAACAAAAATATTAGTGCCATAATGAATAGATTTATTGATTTTAAGAGCTCGCACACATAGCGACTAATAATGAATAGAAACAAAAAAAAAAAAAAAAAGTAATGCACAAAAACAAATTCTAGAATATACAATATATACTCATACAAATCAATTGGATTTAGACAAACTTTAATTCACTGACAAACAAATAACTTCTAGTAAACAAAAGGTTCCAAATCAAGCATTTACTTATTTGTTCCGAGGATAAGAGACATTTAATAAATGAGTTTCACTTAACCTTTATTTTTTATTATTGGGAAATAAAAATAAAATTCCATCGTAATTGATATATTTTATTATTATTTTTTTTTTTAATTTCTAATAATTTTTATTGTAAAAACTTAAAAATAAAAATTATTTCATAACAGTTATTCATTAATTTTAAAAATATAAATTATGAATTAATTTTTTTGTCATAATTTTTAGGAAACATTTAATTTTTATTTCGGTCCTTGTTCCCAATAGAGGAGGGCTTACACACTCATTCATGTATGCAAGGTTAATAAACAACTCCTTCTCTCAATAATAACTTGATTTGATTATTCTATAATATGTCAATATTTTGTTGTAATAAGCTATAGAACAATTGTCATATTCTTTACAATAAAAAAAATTGCCTGTAAAGAATAATTAAATAATAAAGTTATTTCATCCAGAGTCTATTTCAACAATATTCTTATAAGCTCCAGTACAAGCTCCAACCAACATATGGTTCAATAACCTTGGGCTTAACCCAAGGCACACATTCATGTGGCGTGTTTGCATATCGTAACCTTAGAAGATTCTTAACCGTAAAATGCGTAATAATTGTGTCGAGTTATTATTTCTAATCATTGCCATTTCTATAAATTGGAAATTACCATGGATATTACTGGAATATATATATATATATATATATATATATATATATATATATATATATATATATATAGAATTAGTCAGAATATGAAGATGTATGTATATATATATATATATATAGATATATATATACATATATATATATATATATATATATGTATGTATGTTTGGAACGGCTTCTTTCTCCAGCGGTGTCGCTCCTCTCTCCATCGCAATATTTCGTCGGGTTCATCTCCGACTTCCTCAGGCTGCTATGAGTCGTCCACGGTGGTTATCAAGGGAATGAATTTTTCCCGGATTTTCCCTCCTTTATCCGGTGGTTATCCGGGAAAAATTCATTCCCTTGATGACCACCGAGGACGACACATAGCAGCCCGAAGTAGTCTTAGATGAACCCGACGAAATATTGCGATGGAGAGAGGAGCGACACCGCTGGAGAAAGAAGCTGTTCCAAACATACATGTGATACCCAGCGATGCAATTTAAAACAAAATGTATATATATATATATATATATATATATATATATATATA
>OX328123.1:89075952-89160952 GCA_946811695.1 Gonocerus acuteangulatus
TTTATCAGTCAGTCCAGGTGTAAATGGTAGAGATCGAAACATTTGGGAACTGGGAGTTAGGGAAGAATTGGGAGAGACAGTGTTGGAAGGTTGGGATTTTACTTTTTTAACAAGGGATTTTATGAGGTTGGGGGGAAATTGGTTGCGTGCCAATATATCTGAGGCGATATTAATATTTTTATTGTGGAAGGAAGCATGGGATAGGGAGAGGACTCGGCGAAGGAGATTTCTGGCTACATTAATCTTGAGGTGGTAAGGATGGGATGAATGAAAATTAATTAACCGTCCCGAGTATGTGGGTTTTGTGTACCAGTCAGTAATAATAGTACCGTCAGTCTGTCTAATTAGTAAGATGTCCAAGTATGGGAGCTGTCTGTCCTGTTCTATTTCGACAGTGAATTGAAGCCTAGGGTAAAAGGAATTGAAACAGGTAAGTATGTCTGTTAGTCTGTTTGGGTTTGTCATCAGCAAAAGATCATCTACGTATTTGCAGATGAATGAGATGTCATGGGGAAACTGTGGGACGAGGGAGTTGAGAAGATCGTTGAGAAGGATTGAGGATAAATCGGGTGCAAGACAATTGCCCATGGCTAGACCTTCAATTTGTTTATAGAATTTCCCATCATATTTAAAAAAAACGCTGTTAACACACAGTTTTAGACTTTCTATAAACAAATCAAAGGATAGAGGGCTATGGAGTTGTAGGGTGGGCCAATGGTTTTCGATTATTTCTAGCGTTTTGGCTAGTGGGACGTTAGTGAATAAGGATGTGGCATCAATAGAAACTAAAATGTGGCCGTGGGGAATGGTTAGGTTGGATAATTTAGAAATTAGGTCAAAGGAATTTTTTATATCATAGGGATTATTATGGCTAAGTATTTGTAATGAGGGAAGAAGAAATTTACTAAGACTGGAAGAGGGAGAATCTATATTGGCAATGATGGGACGAAGGGGATTTCCAGGTTTGTGGATTTTGGGGAGGCCATAGGCTCGCGGTGGGAGGGAAATGTGGGAAATTAAGAAGGACTTAGTGGATTTGTCGATTTCGTTAGAGTTAAAAAGTTTGTAGATAAATCTGCACTTGCAAAACACGCCATTACACAAAAACACACTTTTAACTTCGACGACACGAAAATTCTTTCTACACTACGAAACAAAAAAAGACTACGTATCTCGGAATGTGTACACATAAACTTAAACAAAAACAATATAAACTACAAAACTGACCAACAAGGCTTCTCTCGTATGTACGCTAATATTTTCCAAATACTCTCCCGACCTCCCACCTAGATTTTTACCATGCCCCTTGGGTAACCTTCCATTAACACCTTTTTCTCCTTTCCTGTCATAAAAATGTCATAAACATGCCTTTTGATCCTTACCGCCCTTTCTCCCACCACCTGCTGTTTTCAGTTACATATACCCCAGTAGATTCCTTTTTCCTTAGACACTTTCACAATGGTTACTTAATTGCCAACCTTGGTCTTCCTCTGCCGCTCGGCACTTCCATTGGTATGTAATATCTTATTTTTTTGTAAAATTAATTAATGTTACTATTAGCTACTATATTTGTCATTGGTATGTAGTTTCTTATTTCTTTGTAAAATCAATTAATGTTACTAATTACTATTAAAATCAATTATTGTACCTATTTACTTTTTCATTCTACTCATTCTAAGAATTTAAGACGATATGTTCTTTTATAAGTTAATTGTATCTATAGTTCTGTTACCTATCACAATTATACATTTTTTTTTTTTTTGTTTCTGTATTAATTTCTTTTTTTTGTCATTTTAGCTGACGAAGGCTACCAATGAGTAGCCGAAACGTCCGAAATATAGATTTTTTAAAACAAAATCATATTGAGGTTTATTTAGCCGAATCCCAACCATTCCATCTTTACTTTACATCTTCATATTCTGACTTTACAGATTGGACATTTCAAGAAATGGTGTATAACTGTCTGAAGAAGGAAGATATCTATATTGTGTTAAAGCTTTTTCTTAGAGACCGTTAGGTTGGGGTAGAACGGGGGAGGGGGCCTTCAACAAAAAAGTCCGACTCGCAGGAACTGCATCATCTTAGCGCGGTTCCGTTCTTAACCCTAATGTCATTTGAAAATCTTAGAATAGAAACAAACTTCTTATATATATATATATATATATATATATATATATATAGTGAAAATTTTCAATATCCTCTCGAACATCTTGAATAAAAGTGATATTAAGGCATCAGGAAAACCGGCAGTAGTAATTTACACAGAAGCTGAAATTACACAATCTAGCTCTCATTCTAAAGTAAAGCTCTATATATCAATAAAATAAAACAAAAACATGCATGGGCGTATATAAGGGGGGGCTGAAAGGGCTGCTCCCCCCCCCCTGCAATCGGTAAAAATGTATCGTAAAAACCTTAAAAATAATAATAAGATCACTTAGTTCAGAAAAAAATAATTTCTTTTGGGCGTAATAGCGTTTTAATTGTCTAACTATTCCATGTTCTAGATTTTTATTAGCCCACACCCCCCAAAATCCTTTCAAGCCCCCCCCCCCGAAATTCTTCCAGTCCCCTCCAAAATTATTTTCTATATAAGCGTGAACATCCTTCTCATTTACTAGCTTTGTTTTATTGAAAAAAAAATGCAATCAAAATAACTGCATCCAATTAAAAAATAAGGCGTACAACATAAATAAAAATTAATAACTGAAGTAAACAGAGACACAAAAAGAGGAACTACTTCTCGAGTTTAATATTATCAAATGTCAAGCAGGTCATTTTGCGAGGCTTATGGCTGGGGCTGTAACGGTACTTATTGTCAGGACCTTAGAAAGAGGAGCAGGTAGCCAAACCATTGTTTCCTTGTCAAACTTCTAGCCGAGTCTGGCATATTATGTTGAATAAAACTAAAGATAATTCTGGAATCGCATTTTCTCACAAATGGTTAATCTAATGAAAAAAAGTGTGAAGACAAATTTTGTACATAATTGCACAATCTATAATTTTTGTCTGAACTATTTTTACCATAAAACAAAACGTTTCGTTGAAAATTCCTAAAAACCTTTTTTAGCGAACTTTGACCTCGAAAAAATTCTTTGCACTGATGGGATCGATAAGGGCTTTTCCCAATTCCCTTATAATGTTGTCCCTATCTTTCATGCAAATTTTCAGGTTGCTAGGAATTTATGCAAAGGTACTCGTATTTTTCTAACTCATCTATTTCTAACAACAGAAAATTGGTTCTCATTTTAACTATCCTGTTTTAAACACAAATACATTTACCTAATATAAGAATTACAAAAATAAAAAGCAATAAAAAACTAAGGGGAAGAGACAAAAATTACAAAAAGAACGACAAAAACACATTCATAAGAACAAAACAGACGTATTTGAAGTTTTAAGCACTTATTTCTCCGATTGACCTAACCTAATCAAAAATAGTTTTAGAATCTTTTTTGTAGAGAATTTAGTAAGCTTTCAAATAGTTTCTATCCACTTACCACGATTTCCCAACCGTGTTCGAGATATTAATGAAAGTATACAAAGTTCCCAAAACTTTTCATGACTGTTCATGAAATATTTTATTCTAACCCTTCCTTAACTCCAAACGTAACGAAAAGTTTAACATATTAGTTTTAATGAAATTCAAACATGCAAAAAATGTTTCAACTGAATCCCATGATTCTAAGTACCCAAACCAAAAACGGTATTCAAAAACTATTTTTCCAATTTTCTCGAAAACGGTTAAAGCTATCGCCTTGAAAATGGTTTCATTCGTTTTCCTAGCCCAAGAAGCAGATAAAACGAGTACTTACAAGCTTATGAACTCAAAAACGCAATCGTTACAATTTTTTTTGCACGAATTTCGCCCCAAATGCCATCTTCCAGTGGGCGGATTTTGCTGGTTAACAAACTTGACCTTTCAAATTAGACGAAAGATTTTTGTATCAAATTTCATCAAAATCGGACCATTTGTCTGGGAGCTACAGAGCGAACAGACAAATATATATATATATATATATATATATATATACATATATATATATATATATATATATATATATATATATATATTTATATACAAATTTTAACCACTATCATTTTTGGTCTCTAGGGGTTCTGAAACGCAAAATTTTCTAGTCGGCACTTCCGGATTGCGTCATGAGATCAACCTTACAAGCGGGGTTCCTCCCTATGGGGGAGGGAGGAACCGCGCTAAAAAGCATTGCGGAGTAGGTTGCCTTACAACAAATTGTAGCAAAGAAGAAAAGTACTGAAATTAGAAGGAATTTCTATTCCTCGCTTTATTCTCTCAAGGTATTTTTTAATACCTACACCAGAAAGAGCAGAATTTTTTTCAACAGTGATTTTGGGGGAAAACAATCAAATATATTGGTATAAGTGATAGGAGTGTCAGCAAATCTTGTAGCATAGGAGCAATATGCTTACTTCTTGGAGATTTATTGTTAGTCTTACTTGTATGACCTTTTTTTCATTTTCCTTATGAAAGGGTTGTGATAATTCCTGATGTAATTAATCAATTCAACCAAAACTGAGAAACTCGCACTATCTTTTATTGCGATTGGAAAGTACCTTAAACACATAGCAATCGTTTTAGCTTTCCTGATAACACAGTATCCACGTTCTCACATTCATTCTTTAATTGAAGATTTCTTATTGAGATTTGAATTATACTAAAATGGTGTGTTATTCCTCCCGTAGGTAGTAAATAGTTGTCGAGTTTTAAAGGATACCTTCCACAAGTGCTGTGTACTTTAGGAGAGAGGTAATGTGAGCTTTCATTTTTCATAATTTGGAATCATATTTGAACTGACTTATGCTAGTCAGTTGCATGTAGCTTCTTTTTCTTCCTCAGGAAGTTCTTTTTTGCTCTTACTTATTATATTATTAGGTTGATTAAGTTATATTATTAGCTGCGAAGTTCTAACATTAGCTTGTACTGAAATTGTGATTTATTAGTTTTTTTTAATGACACTGATTAACCTTAAATTTAGTAATTATGATCAATGCTTGCCCTCAAAATATAAAGGCATTGTATATAGCTTGCAATATATTTTAACCTACTATTTGGTATTCATGGGAGTTGCTTAGCTTACCTTCTTCGACAGAGGCTCATAAATTACTTTACTTGCATTTTGAAGGTTTGTTTTTTGCTTTTTTATGAAAATTAGCTTCAATTGTGTTTTTCTTTGTCATTCTTTTGTTTACAAATTAAAAATTAAAACTAATACCTAAATTAATTAGATTTAATAGTAGAAGAACAGTGTAAAATAATAACCACACTAATACAAAGTGAACTGTATTATTCTAAACAAAATGGTAATTTTCTATAGTTATTTTCTTTGTATTTTAACAATTGAATTGCTTTTCTTGGTGAAATGTTCCATTCAATGAATGATCTTCAACAATTTGGTTGGTGACATATATGACAATGTTTGGGGTGTTATGAATGTTAAGGTGTTATCACTCTGTGCCTAGCGTTGTGGTTTCGATTCTCACAAGGCGTGATGGCTTTTCTTTTGAAAAAATAAAAAGCATTACCATTATCACACCTAGAAAATATTGTTAACCTGTAAATAATTCAACTAAAAGAACTGTGTAAATGAACATTAAAAAGAAACACCAATTTCTCAGCAGCTGGATATTAATCATAATTAACTAATTTAATTCAGTTAATTTGGTTTTTATTAATTCAGTTAATTTATTTATTTAAATGTTAACTTTAACAAATTGCACATATTTTTAGGACTGGTTATCTGTAG
The DNA here is from genome assembly GCA_946811695.1 of Gonocerus acuteangulatus. NCBI lineage: Eukaryota > Metazoa > Arthropoda > Insecta > Hemiptera > Coreidae > Gonocerus > Gonocerus acuteangulatus. The sequence continues at coordinate 89,081,736 of OX328123.1, forward strand.
GTTACCTCCACCCTTTTCTAGCTGGGATAGGGCTGATGCCTTTTCTTCTTTCGAAAGATACCTAGTAGGAATCAAATCCACAAACATTGGCAAGCATGCATGCAGTGCTCATTCCTTAGCAATCATGGCCATCAGACCTGCATTTCTTGATATAATTTTCTTAAATTGAATATAAATATATATATTTTTTCCAATTGTTAATAATTATTTACATTTTGACCTAGAAATGAGTGGAGAAATGGAAGAAATGACAGCATCGTATAGTGAAATATGTGATGGAGGATCTCGACCTAGCCAGCTAGAATTACTTACCCGACTCGATGGAACGGTTACAAAAGAAGGTGCACTTATCAGTTTTGTGGCCGATGATCTGGAAACAAAACTTCGGCTAGCATCTCCTAGAGGAATTCTTGCTGCTTTAGAGTCTGAAGCTTGTGCTGTTGCTGCTTCTGTCGATTCTCTCACTGAATCTTTAGCTGACACACTCCATGGGATCTCTGCACTGACTGTTGATTGTCTTGAAGTGTACACTGGTGTAGTCTGCAAGACTTGTGATGCTATTGATGCAAACATCAAAGCTATGTATCAACTGATGGCTAAAAGCGAAGAGCTTTCCAAAGCAATGGCTCCTCTTTACCGGCTCTCTGGCCATATCAAGAATATTAAACACCTCCTAGACCTTATTGAAGCAAATCCTTCATAGTTATTGTTACCTGAATTATTTAAATCTGCTAAGAAAAAAAATTTCAATGTGGTATAATGCCTTGATATTATGGGGAGAAAAGGTTTTCGTTTTAAAGATTACATTTTGACATTTCAATCAATAAATTAAAGTTAAATTATGAATTAATTCAAACTTATTTCTTCTTCTAAACTGATTTGGGGGGGGGGGGCAGAAGACAAAATGAAATACCAAAAGCAAAGGAACATTTTTTTTAATCTCATATCTAATATCCTATATGCTCAGTGATTTTTTTCTTACTCATTATCTATTTGTAAAATATTTCAGCTTTTGATTTGGCCTTAAAACTAAGGATAAAATGAAGATGACATTGTGCCCCAACCTCCTTTTTTTCTTTTAACATTCCTTTAAATTTGACTGTGATAATGTTTATTTGTATAAGATCTAGAAATCCCTTGTCATAATCATTTGTTATTGTAAACATATTTCAGTATCTTTACATGTAAAAAAAAAAAGAAAAAGAAAAGTAGTTTACTCTGTTGAAATTTATGTTATTATTATTGGACATTCAAACATTACTGAGCTTTCAATACAAAAAGAATTTTGAGAGGTGTATATTTGTAATTCTTTTGTCATTAAATCAGTACAATTTATGAGTATGGATGTTAAAAACATTTTAAACCGCTAATGTGGTAAATGAAACTAGTTATTTGTGAAACAAATACAAATAAAGGATAGTTGGTTATTATCTCTTTAACTAAAAAAGTTGTTGACTTGCCTACTGCTGGGACAGCAATGATTACTTAATTTTACTATTAAGACTATATAAAACATGTTTCATTTATCACTTTGAATTCATTTATTTTTTATTATTTTATTGTTAACTCCTCCTTCTTTAATGGCACAGATTTTATTGGAGTGATTTATAGCCAGGATAGAGCTGAGGAATTGTCTTTGTTCGAAAGAAAAGCTATCGCCCCTAGTGGGAATTGAACCCACAACTTAGGCTCATAGTCGTCACACCATAACAATCATGGCTCTCAGGATCCTTAACAAAATAATTATTAAGAGCCCCTTACTTAACTTTTATTAAATAAATTTTAATGTTTTGGGAAATAAGGAATACAAAAGAATCATCTCTATTTTTTTTTCTGTTGTGAACTGATTTGAATTGTAACCCCATGATTTATATTATTTATTTCATTTTTTTTAATAGAATTTTTATTTTTTGATCCTGAAAGCCAGTGGCAGGTTAAATATCCAGTGTACAGAGTTCCTTGTTTTCACAAAGGTTCTAAACTATGAAGTTTTCACTCACACAGTACTTATTCAAAAATATCTACTAAAAGTATGAGATTCACAGTACATGGTTTAGATTAATGTAAGATTATATTTCCTTGTGAAAGTATACCATATGGACATCTGGGTAGCAAAATTCCTTTCTAAAAAAAAATAATGATCATTGTAGTCATATATTTTTAAACTTAAGTTAATAGTGTTTTTTTGTTTTTTTATTTTGTGGGTTCATTTTTTAATCTAAGATTATTTAACTATTCTGTTAATAATATCATTGATTGAATCCCATTGTTTATTTTAAAATGGAACTAACAAAAAATGATCTCATGCAAGTATTTGCTTTTAAATTACACAGTGAGATAATGTATTCTTTGCTCTGTTTTTGCATATTTATTCAGCAGTGGACAATTGCATTAGATAAATTTTCTCATAGAATGCAACAGACTATGTAGCGTACTTCAAAAATTAATATTTTCTCCAGCTCTCCTTTTTGCACATTTATAGGAACCTCTGGCCACTCCTTCACTGGTCTTCTAAAAATACGCAAGAAAAAAAAACAGTCAGAGACAAATTGGGTCTCCCCGTGGTCTAGTGGCAAGCACGCTGGGTTCTCATGCAGGAGATCTGGGTTTGGGCTGGGCACCTGTTGGACTCTTTTCAACGATGTGATCACTGAAAAAATTCCCTGCTACACCATGAGTGTCTACCTCTAAATAGCTAATGGCCTAGAAACCCGCTACCACATAAAAATTAAAAAATAGACAAATCCAAATTTGGAGTGTTGCACTCTGATGTTTTACACAAAACTGTCATGTGTAAGGGCTGTTAATGGTATAGCTATTTGTCTTAATAAAACACAGAGAGTTGTACCTATGTAAAATTACAAAAAATTTCATGCTTTATTCATCCTAATGACCTTTTTTTCTACATAATTATTCTTTTTCTTTAAAATTTGTAATGGTCCTTACCTGTAGATAACCCGTGCTTAAATTTGTTGTCAATAAATGGGTGTTAAAATTTAATGAATAAAATTTTTAATAATAATAAGCTTTAAAAAAAGTCATCAGGACTACTCAATAATATAAAATGGGTTATCCTAGCCGGTATCTCAAATCGAACGAGCTGATTACCACTCCTAACAGTCATGTTAACACCTCTTAACTAATGATTTACTTAACTTCCTTATTCCAAAGCCCCCCCCCCCTTTGCTCTCTTTGTTATTTTAGGGGGGTCAGAATATTTCTTTCTGCCCAATCCAGAAATATTTGAACATTATTCAAGCTCTTAGCATTGGTATGTTTATAATCCAGTATATCCTTGCTCTGAAGGCCCGTTACTATGCATTAGACTTGAAAACAATTTATCCATTGCAATCAATCACCACTGAGGTGATATGCTGACACAGAGTTAGTGATGTAGGTACATCGAAGCAGTTTGAAGTAGCATGACATAAATTTAATTGCAATGTGTCAATAAATAAGCTAGTCCCCATAATCTAGTTCCTTTAAGAAAAAGGAATATAATGTAATTATTCTTTAAAGACTTTCTAAATAAAATTGTTAAGGATATTTTACTATAAGTTAAGAACATTTGTTTGTTGTATTTGCTTTTAACAATTTTATAACTTTATAAAAAAATGTTGCTTGGCAATCTAATTATATTTAAATAAATATTTGCTGTTTAAATAAAGCTTTATTTCCTTCTTATTTTTTGTTTTCAGCATTTAAATTTTTAAAGTGGTGTGGTTCCTTTTCGAGCCTGCAATCTAGGATTTCAGTCACATTTCTTCAATCATTTAAATGTTGCTTTGCTTCTCAATAGTAAGCAAAGCAGCTCATAGTGTAATATGAATTATATCTATGGCTAATCTATTTCTGTTTTTGCTCTATTATTCAGATATGGCACAGATCTTAGTGGTAGAAAGGTCAGACAAAGTTATTCTTTAATAGGAATTAAACAAGCTAAAAATGTTATCCTATGTGATGGAGTAGGGGGGCTTGATAGGCAAAGTATATTGTGACATTATATTGATAGGATCATTGGCATGGTGACAGGTTGGGAACATTGTAGAGAGGTGAGTAAAGATTCTTCCAGCCTATCTATATATTTTGGAGGACATAAAAACTCCAATGAGAATTGCACAGAGCCAGTAGGTTATTACTCTTCCTGAGTGGTAGTTTCAGCATGCACTTCTCCTATATCCCTTTCTCACCTAATAATTAACAAGCTGGTACACATCATTATACATAATAACTCAAATGTCTGATAATTAAATCTATTATTATTCCATGTTCTCTCTTAACAGCTATTTATAATGATTTTAATCTAAAATGTATTAGATTTATACTTCTGGGATCACAAAGCTAGAGAGTAGCAAATTTGCAAGGATTCTAATGATAAGTTAAGCATTCTGACTGGAATAGAATACCACCAAGAGCGGATAATTAGGGAAGCCATACAAATAGTAAGACAACCGGAGAATTTGGGTACAAACTTAGGGAATTATGGCAACCAGTAGTTAAGCCAAAGAAAAAAGACAATCAGTGGTCCTGATGTAATCCACCAACCAGGGTCGAGGAAGAGAGACTAAGCCCAAGGAAATGACCCAAGACAGATATTTATACCTGTGAACCAGAAGAACAGTCTCAGACTTAACCATGAGGAAGCTGGAAGTATCTACTAGCAAAACGTTGGTAAAGAAGTTTGTGACATGACAATAAGAGCTTGAGAATTTAAGGCGTTGGCCTCTAGACCATGGGGAGACCCTCCTGAGCCTAATTTCCAACAAATTTGTTGCTTTATCCAAATAGGTGGCAAAAATAAATAAATAGAAGCCTACAGTTTAAAATTTCTCTTTTGTTCTGTTTATTTTGATTACAACTAATTGTCCAGGTAGCCTTCAAGTTATTTTTTTTTAATCTTTTCAATTTTGGGAATACGGATATAGTATCCCATCAAAAAAATAGATGTTTTACTTGCAGGAATGCAGTCATCATAGTAAGTGCTAAACTTTATTCTCAGGGTCCAAAGCAGCAGATTCTGTGGGTTAACAAACTTTTATCTTTCATTTTAGAAAAAGAATTTTATCAAAATCAGGCCATTTCTGCAGACAAACATTTATTCTTTATCTGGTATAATTTCTATTATATTATCCAATATATTTAGAATGAGCAATCAAGATCATGGGGAAGTTGATGTTGCAAAGGCGGTTGGTTTTTCCCAGAGTATCATATCCCAGGCTTTAGCTCGATTCAGAAGGACTGGGAGTACGGAAAGATGGCCAGGCAGTGGATTATTGTCACCTCTTCCAGAAGAAACCCTCTCCACAACACCTACCAAATCCTCAATGAAGATCAAGGTGTTTTGCTTAGGCCTTTATTAACAGAAACAATTTGAAATCGGCTGTGGGAGACGACCTGCTACCAGCCTCTCAAAAGAATATGGTGCAGTAAGTGCCTAGAATAGGACACAAATTGGAATGCTGTCATGTCTACTGATGAGTCACATTTCTGTCTGTATGGAGATAGCTCATGCCAAAGTCTATAGAGAACATGAGAGTGTACAATGCCAAATTTCATGGTCGCTTAAATGCAGTTTGTAGGAGGTAGTGTAATGATTGGCTGCCATGTATACAGGATTTCAAACCATTCTCCATATTGTTGAAGGAAAGCTCACAGCAGTCCCTTATGCTGAAGAATTTGAGGGTTACATCCCTCAAAAAAGGGATCTCGATTTCTTGATATTTTTTTTTTTCCCCGATACATCGACTACAGTCATTAGCATAGATTTCTTGATGACAACACTTGAAGAGTTATCATGTTTTTGGGAATTCTCCTTAGCATATTCCCCCGTTCTCTACAGACCTCAATCCTATTGAGCACATGTGGGACAAAGTGCAAAAAAGGCTTTTTAATAATGAACATCTGCAGCCAATTGATCTTCAACATCTGAGTGCAACAAATCTGAAGTGAAATTCAAGTATGCCTAATAGGTGCACACAAGTTTTGGATAACAGAGGTCATTATAGAAGATAGCATTTGTTCCAAAAAACTGTTGTGTTCAATTAAAAAATGTTTGCAACTAAAAAATTGTATTTTGTTATTTTTTAAAAGCCCTTTATTGAATCTGATTGCAGCAAAGAAGTATAATAATTTCTAATAAACATTAATGCAGTTTAAATTAAAAAATGCTTGGCATAGTAAATACCAAACCGAAAGGTTATATGGGGGGGGTTGGTATTTTATTTATTTATATATTCGACTTCGTAAATTTCTTTGTTATTCTTAATGGACAAAGTCCCAGAGTATTTTTTTTTTTTTTTTTTTTTTTTTACTTCATTCATTAACAAAATTAGCAAAAACCCTATTCAATTTCGCACAGTTTATGTACAATTTTGAATAACCGTTTTTTCCGTCCCAATGAGTTATGAAAAGTCCAAATTTCTTATCAGCACTTCCGGATTTTCCTCCCTACAGGAAACATAAATTTTTGGGGGGCTTCAGCATTTGTTAAAAAGCAAGACACAAGGATACAGTAGCTGATCAATAAGGAAAGGTTCACTGAAAATTGACTCACAGCAAATGAAATCATCCTCTCACTCTTGACCTCTTGGATGCAAAATTCGGAAAATATTTTTGTACCTCATTCCATTAATATTGGACTTAAGCAAAACCAAGAATTTAAAGAGAATAATAGTCTTGTTTTGTACGAACACTAATTCCAATAATTCGAGTTAGATAGGCATTTCAGCCTATCTAACAAGTAGAGACCACAAATAGGTTTGTTCTAAATAAAATCTAAGGAAATTCATTCAAAATTACAGTAAAAAAACTATCTAATAATAATAAATGATCACAATGCTTTATTCAAGTATAAAGATACAATAACTATTATAAACAACTGACAGGTAATAAAATTAGAAATTTTATAGACAAAAACATATATTTCTCTATAAAAAAAAAGCTAAAATCAAAATTAAATTAAAAAAAAAAACATGTATAAAAGTTATTGTTTAAGTTAACAATAAAATATACATTTATCATAGTACAAAAATGTAAATGAAAAATATACCTATATTGAGAGTAACTCAGCTAGAAAGAAGGTGGCATATTTATGGTATTGTTGGAATGGATTATTATTTTGTGCAGATGAAGAATAACAGAGAAGAAATAATTATAACTGTGAATTGGTGGTAGTTTGTTAAACTTTTTCCTCCAAATGAAGTCATTTTTAAAAAAAAATGAGATATTTTTGAAAGAATTAAATAATATTTTTTCTGAAAAATATTTAATAGTATGTTGTCTGCATTGATTAATTAAAAATAAATAAATGTCTTGGAGGACACCATTTAAAACATTAGAATGAATACAAGGAAAAAACATTATTAAACAAGGGCATCATTGAAAAACTGCCTGGATTACAACCCTAATTGGTTGGTTGTGTGATCCCCCCCCCCAAAAAAATAAATATATAAGCCATACTTCAGTATTACTTTATGAAAACAATATTAAATACAAAAAACATAATAATACAAATTTCTATAAAACTTTCTTTTTAGCTGTGAATCTCTACCAGTAGAGTAACTAATTTAACACGTAACAAAAGTTGTAAATAGTTAAATCAGTGATTCAAAAACAATTTTAATATCACTCATAAAAAATAATAAAATAAAAATCACGGCAAACTGTACCTTTACAAAACATAAGTAAAAAGTCAATGTCCTGATTATGTACATTAATAATACGTCTATAACAATAATATAAATATTTTTCAGTCAAAATAAATAAATGCTTTATAGATTTATGATTACTACATTAAATAAACTTTATGTAAATAAATTAAAACATTAGAGACAATAATTTCATATGAATTTTCTTAGTAAATTCCATTGTTTTATTGTTTTTATAAAACAATCATAAACTGCGCCTCTTAAAGAAAAATCAAAAATATATAATGTATCTAGAAGAACAAATTACTATCACTATCTTTACTCTAAGTGCCCGATGGTAACTTTAATCAAACAGAACTGCTGAAAAAAATATGCCTCTTCTACTTGGTTGTAATGGAAAATCTTGATGTATTAGAAATATTATCGACCCTTTTTAATATATATCTACATATCTGAGGAAACAGGTTAGAAAAAGGTTCATAGCCTTGTTATTTATAATAAGATAATAGAAACAGTGCAATCTTGGATTTACATCAAAAAATATTATTATCTAAATTATTTATTTACTAAAATGTTAAAATACAAAATTGGTAATATCTAGTTTATATTGTTTCAAGTGTTCATATATATATTCTAATAAATTTAAGTGGACATTGACTTTTTTTATAGCACTAGTAACACCTGAAATAAGGTACAGCATAAAATATAAACTATATATTACAATTATGTTTCAAAGAACCATGAATGACTAGTTAAAGAGCAGGAATACTCGAGCAAATAATATCAACACACAACTTACACTCGTGTAAACACACATCCACACAGCTCGAGATCATGATTGGAAATTTCGAGTGGAAGCACACACATTCTCAAAGGCTATAAATGTAATTCAGAGCCGCATGAGAAGAAAATATAAATAATAAATAAACAAAATTATAGGATTAGAAGTGGGAAAGTGACATTAATGATATAGTAAACATGGGTATACAGATCATGCATTGTTTAAGTCATACATTTTTCAGGCGGTTCAAGAATAGATGATATCAATTAGGCTCTTAGTAACTTTTAGACAATGGAATGGTTGAGTTCATGTACTTAGTTCCCTCCAGTGTTGCACAATCGGTAGCACCTGATATCATTAGCTAACCTGAAGATATTTTGTGTGAATGAAGGTAAGTCCTGAAAAAAAAAAAGTTGTCAATTATTTATTTAGTAGAAAGAGAAAAATATGGGGAAACATTATCCTTAAAAAAAAAAATAGTTAAATAACTTTATATTGATTCAGGAACCATAATGACAATGTGTCTGAGAAACAGGGACAGTGCCTCATAATTCACTTACTCCATTGAATACTAAAAACGTCCAACTTCATATTAGCGCATTTCCGAACTTATTTCTAGTAGTGACATTTGGAAAGCTTAGAATATAAATAAACAATTATTTTTTCATATTTTGTCAAAAATACCAATACCTACTCAAACAACATCTTGAAAAAAAAAGGGATATACTAGGTGCCACAAAGCACAGGAAACTGACAAAAGCCCACTCACACAGAAACGGAAATTATTCAATCTGTCTTCTCCCTCATGCTTAAGGAAGGCTCTATAAGGCATTACAAAAATGCATCTGAATCAATGGGTTTAACTGGAATATAACTTTTAATGTAATTTAAAAATAAATAAAAAACTGAGGAAAACGAACACAAAAAATATTTCAAATGACCAAAACCAATAATTTAGAAGATTTAAGCACCGATTTCTCCAAATGAGATTGGCCCATCAAAAATTATTATGTAAGCTTTCAAATCAGTTCAATCACTTATCACGATTTCTTAACTGTGTGAGAAATATTTAAGAAAATATATGAACATTCTATAACAGCTCATGTCTATTAATAAAAATATTTTTTTTCAAATACTTCCTTAATTCGGAATGTGAAATATAAATAGCTTAGTTTGGATGAATTTCAAACATGTAGAAAATATTTCAACTGAATCCAAAGATTCTAAATATAAATAGTGAAAATTAGTTAGACAAACTAGTTTTTCCACATTTTTCAAAAACGGTTACAGATATCGCATTGATAATGGTTTAATTTATTTCCCTGTGTTAAGAAAACCTTTAAGGCTTGGGCACACAGGACGCGATCTTGTATTACACAGTATTGCATTAATTAATTAAACTCAATTATTTATTAAAAAAGTGCGAAAATATGTGTATTTCTTTGATACTTCCCATGAATATTATAAAAATGTGGTAAAGAACGTAGAAGCATGGAATGAGATAGCTTATATTTACTTACATAAATGTAATCTGTACTGCCGAGACAGATCGTGTCCTGTGTGCCCAAGCATATAAAAAGTGTGTGAAATTCACCCCTAAAACAGTGTTCTGGAAGGTGGATGCAGCTGGTTAACAAACTGGACCTTTTAAATTAGATAAAGTATTTTCATACCAAATTTCATCAAAATCGGACCATTTTTGAGCCTACGAGAGGGTGAAAAGACACAGACACACACAAACACGTGTGTACACATCCCTATGGAGAGAGGGAGGAAGCGCACTAAAAGAAAGATGAACAACCACTGTTGAGAAAAAGAAGTCCCTTAATTATCTATGATAACAATTACTTTAATAAGAGTTCAGCATTTTAATAATACTAATTAATTTGAGAATATAGATTTCTTACTGTGTCAGGTTTAATGTTCTTCTTTAATATATCCCTCTGAGTTTCATCAAGCCCTGATGTCTGAGACAGAAACTGAGGGAGAAATGAATTGAAGAAAGTGTCAAAATTGACTGCAGCCATGTTGTATATTGCTGTGGCAATTTCCTCATTAAACAAAGCGTGTGTTTTGTTGATTAAATTGGTGAGTAAAACTGTTAGTAGAAGAGCCAGAAATTGCACTCGAAACATGTCCTAAAAAAATAATTCAAATAGAAGTAATTTTTAAAATTTAAATTTTAACGTCCATTTATTATTAACTACGAATTTTATGACGGGTTATCTATAGGTTACCACCCTTTTCTAGCCAGGATAGGGGTGATGCCTTTTCTTTTTTCGAAAGAAAAGCCACCACCCCTAGTGGGAATCGAACCCATGACCTTTGGCACGGAGTGTTAAGTGCTCATGTAGTAATAATTGAATAATTTGTTTGAAATATGTCCTTCTTAAAGAAGTGAAATCAATAAAATTACTAGTATTCATAATTGTACACAGACACTCCAGTGATATGTGAAATAAATACTCCATTTAACAAATGATACAACAATTGCTATTATTATTTAAATTTTAACTTCAACTTATATACTACACAGATTTTCGGGATAGGTTATCTACAGGTTACCATTCTTTTCTAGCCAGGATAGGGCTAATACCATTTTCTTTTTCAGAAAAAAAACAACACTCTACTGGGAATTAAACCCAGAACTTTAATAGCGGAGAACAGCCAATTATTTTTAAGTAAGAAACAATAACTCAATGGTTTTAAGTGTTATACAATATATTTATATAAATTTCAACACCCATTTATAAATAGCACAAATTTTTAGTACAGGCTGTCTAGAGGTCAATATTTAGCTTATACATAAAATATCTTAGGAGGTTGGATTTATGGTGTCTTAGGGATTCTAGGACATAGCAAAATGGGTCTTTTCAGGCCGAGATGCACATGTTGGCCAAGAGCCAGGATATATTTTGTTATTATTTTTTTTTATGGCGCAACAACATCTGGGCCATTAGCTCCGACATCTGTGGTGCAGCAGAGAATTTTCTCCACGGGCCCTAAAATGAGAAAAATCCCTGCTGCATGCAGGATTCGAACCCCCATCTCCCGCATGAGAATCCAATGCATTAGTCACTAGACCACGAGGAGATCCTGACTGAGGATTTATTGTTATTATTATTATGATAAACCTTATTTTCTAATTCTCCACAAAATTTCTAGGAAACCCAATATTTAGCTTGTAGATAAAGTAATAAACATATAATATGTTTATATTAATTTATTTAATAATTAATGAAAAAATAAATGATGATATTTTGTTTATACTTATGCCAGTTAATGCACTTTGCCTAAGGGTCGGACAAGCTATCAACAATTTTAATTAAAAAGGAACACTTGTGTATTCAGGCTACGGATGGATGGATAAAGTTCACAAGTCAGTCAGGCCCGGTATTGGATGAACGCAAGAGGTTTTAAAGTAGAGAACTCTTTCACACACTAAATTATAGAGACTGGTGTGGTACAACCATACATTGTGTTCGTGAGGGGTATCTTGCCCTCACAAGATCACTAGAACTAATTTTGGGACAAAAAAAGTGCAAACATTAAAAGAATTGTTAATCTGTGTGACTAGAGGGAGAGACATAAACCTATTTAACCTAAAAGTTTTGAAATCCTAAAGAAACCTTATATGTAAATTAAGTAATCATAATGATGCTGTCATATAATTTCATAACAAAAAAAATTAATATTATTAATTGAATGAATGAAATAGCCTTTATTATACAAACAAGATAAAAAAATAAACAAATAAATTAGTAAAATTGTCAATATTATTAATTATTCAATATTAAATACCTTATGGTATAATTTCCATTTATGATTAATGGACTCAAGAGCTTGAAGATTTTGTGAAAAAATTGAGAGATCAGGTTGTGTAAGCGATTGCCCAAAAGCAGTAAGGATGGCAGCGAGCTGATCCCCATGTTCTAGGACAGGTTGGCAGTCTTGCACAGCCCCTTGGTAGAAATACTGCCATTTGTGCATCACCAAACTGTAATATAAATAAAACATGTACTTTAATTTATTTTTAATACAAATAAAACAAGGTACTCCAATTTTTTGCTCCCTTTCTTTAGGAAGGAAATCTGATTATGGTTTTGTAAAGTTTTATGAACCTCCATCTGGGGAAACAAAAAGGGCAATGTATACAAATGTTGCTTTAGAGGCTAATTTAAGTGAACCATTTTTGAAAAACGTAATCGTAAGTCGGGAAAAGCTCTTCATTACTAAATTTTAAAGGTCTTTTAACACTTAAAAGTTTCTTTGTGAATATTAAGGAACTCTCTCTCAAAAGATTTGGAAGATTATTTGTCATAATATTCTTATCTATTCATAATAATCTACAAATAACGCAAGAGAATTATTTATTTATTTAAATTTTAATGTCCACTTATCGTAACATAGATTTTTGGGACGATTTTTTACAGGTTACCACTCTTTGCTAGCCAGGATAGGGCTGATGCCATTTCTTTTTTTAAAAGAAATCCATCACCCGTAGTTGTAATTGTACCCGCGATCCTAGGGCACAGAGTGCTCACACCATAGCACTCATGGTCACCGGGCATCAAAAAGATAATTAACTTTAAATATAAAGATATTTAATAATTCATTGCCAATAAATATGTAATTCATGTAATTCAAAGTTATTTTCCATGTTTACTTTTCTGCTCAAATATTTTTTAATTTTATTAAATAAATAAAGCATGGTACACCACTTTTTTTTATCTCTTGGGGACTTCAAAGTTCTTGCTGTTTTCTTTCATGGAAATAAATACTTTATTTTAAAATAGTAAAAATAGTATCATTCGAAGTAATGTACATTGCTAGCCACAACTTTTTTCTATCTTTATTGAAGCATATCATGCAAAAAGAACAATTTATCTTTCAAGCTATACAATAATCAACCCGATTGTTGGCATCTTCACAAGAATGGAATTGTTGCTTTGCCAAGCTAAGAGTTATTGATCGGAACAAGTAAATATCAGAAGGAGCAATGTTCTGAAAATATGGTAAGTGCATAAGTGCACCCCGTTTAGCGTTTACAATTAGGTTTTAAGCAGTTACAGCATATATGGTCGATTGCTGACATGCTGCAAAATTATTTTTAATCAATTACAGCTGATATCAATCTCCCATAATAGTTTTGTTGGGTTTGAGTTCATAATATTAAAACCATCTGTTCCAATCAAATAAACAAGCTGATGGGTATTACAACAAGAGCTTGGGACCACAGATATTCACATTTACTCTCAATTTTTAAATACATACAAGGGCTTACCCCCACTACACTTTAGTAGAGCTATTGAAGTGTATCCATTTTCCATCTCCATTCATGCTACAATGTAAAAACCTTTAATTTTCTTCCTCTAATGGAGCTGTTCACATGTGAAAAATGCGTGATTTGGTTTTAAATTTCTGACAACTGTTGTTTGATAAATTCCTAATGATTCTGCAAGTTCTTTTTACTACTGAAATTGTCCTTTGCCAAGTAATGCTTCAAATGTTTTAAGGGCAATAGAGCGTTCATTAAATCCAACACCAAAACCTCTACTTTTTAAAGGATCTAAAACAATTTTTGCATGACATGTTGTTTCTGGTGAGGCATTGCCAGTCTATGTGATTCAGCTACAGTTGTTTTAAAAAAGGAATATAGTAAACTTCCCCACAAATAATCCTTTTTTCGGGAGGCACAAAATTCAACATGTTTAACACCAGTAAAAATGATTTTGTTTACACTTTTTTGTAATGACAAACTGCCAATTTGAGCCTTGATGCAGCTTCACGTTGACGATGGTCACAATATTGCTCAATGAAATCAAAAGTACAATAGTACGATCTGTCGGGGAAACAGCAAGAACTTATTTATACTAATATGTTATTTAAACGATAAAATAAACTTACCTTGAGAGAAGATGAAAAAGAGGAGGTTTAATTGATGCACTTGTAGATTCCGTTACAGATGGTAGTATGTTTTCAAGACAAAGAGCAATACAGCTTGGCACAAAGTGCTTGAATGAAGCAGCAGGCTGTTCAATCACAAGGGTCAATAACTGAAGAAGTTTATCTACTCCACAAGCTACTTCTGACAGTTCACACCTGTTAAGAAAGATACATTAATTTCTTATAAAACAGAATCTATTCATATTATTTTATTTACCCGTAAACATACTAACCCAATACCTGTGGTTGGAAGCAAACAGACTGAAGGCCTTCAATTCACAAACTTATGTCTAAGAGAATGACCTATACCATCAGGTATGACAATAACCTAATTATCTTATTATTGAGTTGTAAAAGGAAGTTAAACTTGATCATAAAATGGAATGTCTGTGCTTCAAAGTTATTGAACAAATTTAAATCAGTGCATCCAAATATAAACTCTTTGAATAGAATTATCAGCGAATCTTAGAAAGCCAAAATATTCTAAGCTTTTTCAGTCTTCATCCGAATCCAGAAAACTGAATTTATAAAAGTTTATTGGTTAAAATTCAGTATTTCTTTTCACCTAGAAGCATATGTACATTTCTCTTTAATTTGTCAATATAAATAGCTGTTAAAAATTCATTACAATATTATTTATATTCATGTATGAATTATTTTGCAATGGTGAAAATATAGATCCATTTATATTCTCAAATGCTAATAATAAAACTCTCATTGATTAGAATTTTTTGTCTCTCCCTCTCAATTATTCAAATACTATTATTCTGAACTCTTTCTTTGGTGCTTCGAGTTTAAAAAAAAATCATCTAAGCACATGTCCATTCTGATTCATCCCTAGTGTCACTTGGAAAGCTTAGAATAGAAATAGCTTATGTTTTGTCTTAATCTTTTGGGGAAAATGTGAACACGAGTAAAATGAAATATCAAAGCGAACCAAGACCATAGGCAACACAACAGGAAACTTACTCCATGTAAGCATCTATTTCTCTGAATGAGATCGCTCTATCAAAAACTGAATAAGAACCGTATTTTTAGGAAATTGAATAAGCTTTCAGAAAGATACATTTATTACAATTTCCCAACTGATTTTTATTATTATATATATAAGTATATATCTGAAAATCCTAAGAAAAATCAAATTTTTTTTCATTGTCATCGACAACGGTTATAGAAATGGCCTTGGAAACGGTTTAATTAGAGTCCCCACGTCCAATTACTCAAACTTGTACCAGAAAGCTTAACACAAAAACATAAGTGTTAAGATTTTTTCGTGGATATTTCACCCAGAAACTGTATTCAGAAGTATGAATGCTGCTGGTTAGGAAGTGACAAGTGAATGATTTGAAATTAAAAAAAAAAAAAGGTTTGGTTTCACACAAGCTGTACCCAGGTCGTATTTCCTTGACTTCTTATTTGAATCAAAAGAGTTATAAACAAAACAAATTAAATTTGTTTTAAATTAAAAAAAACATGTTTTTAGATAATTTCATATCCAATTTATTAAGGATATTTTTAGAAAGGCATCTTAAGTACAGTAGACTTTCCTTTATCCAAATCCGTCGCTCTCTCTAATCTGGCGCTCCCCGAGAGGAATGAGTGACTGATCACAGAACTCGCCGGAGCTACACCGACTCAAGGGTACCTAGGAAACCTTCCTTTCCTAGCTAGCCAAACATTTGTTTCGTGGTATTTCATTGAATGGAAATCAAAGAAGACATACATAATTCATTTTAGAGGCAGGAACGCTTTTGAACAGTTTGATTAATTAAATACAATAAATAAGTGACCACTTCTAACTGAATTCTCTAATCCAGCGTTTTCTCTAATCCAACTGTACTCTGGTCCCGACGACCCCGGATTAGGTAGAGTCTACTGTACTACAAGAATTAGATGTTTATAAAATTATTAATTAACTTACTGTGTGAAACTGGAAATAAATGTATGTACAGCTCTCTGAGTGAACTGAGCTCCCATCTGATGTTGAAGAGTTCTGAATGCTTCAAGAAACAATGTTAACATGGGATCACACTGTTCAGGTTTTGTCTTCAATACACGTGGGAAGTCATTTAATATCTGTTGTAGGACGGGCTATACATATGCGTAAAAAAAAAGAAGAAATAATTAGTAAAATATTTAAAAGAGTTTTATAACTTGCATGGACCTCTTCCTTTTAGGTCAAACTACAATGTAGCAGCAAGTGATAAAAGTAACCTTCTTCCTTCTATAGCAGAATCTTGTTCACATTTCGTCTTTGATTATTAAAATATTGTTTAAAGGCATTTTTTCTTATAACAAGTGTATGCTTATCTTTACATGTAATAAAAAAGTAACAGCTCGCTGCCTATACATGGAAGGTATATGAGAAAAAATATTATTGGGGCCTTTATCAACGAATAGCACCCAAAACAATGACTGTTAGAATTTTGTCTGTGCGTTTGGGCATGCAAATCTCAGAAACACCTTATCCAATTTAAATGCGGTTCTTACTCATATATTGTGGTAAGCTTCACTTAACATTTAGTGTTTGTTTCATGTCAATCGGTTCATAAATAAAAAAGTTATGCCAATGTAAAGAATCAAGTTGATGTGTGTAGGTGATAGCTGAGAGCCACGCTGGTGGCTATAGCATTCAATAAAACTGACTGTTTGCACTTTTACAATATTCATTTTAGTTAAGTCTACTTTTTTTGTAGTATATTTCATTAGTTAGGTTGGTAGTTCATATTCAGGCCTTAAAATTAATGTCAGACGTTAGCAGCCTGTATGCTTTGATCCCCGATGGCTATATTTCTAATAACGTTTATAGAGAAGCATTAGTGTAAAGTAGATTTTTTTAAATACTTAAACGACAGTGTTTATTATTCAAAATAAATCAAAAGATATATTCCAAAAATGCTGCCCTAAGTTACTATTTGACGTGGACGAAGTCGTGGGCACAGATATTTTAGAATATTTATCATAATCTTCAACCTAAAATAACTTTTTCTCTTATTTTTTATTCTAAGGGAGTTAATACTAACAAATGCAAAACATGAAGTTAACTAGTTGATTTTACAAAAATAGAAATTTTAATATAAATATTTAATAGCAAAAAAAACTATATTTGAACTGATGAAAATTATTTTTAGCATTTGCAAATTAACTTCTTATAGTAATATTTAAAATTTAACACAATTAGTAGTAATTAAAAGCTGCTGAAAGTTTTATTAGTGGAATGCAAAGTACAAGAGAATTATCACCCGACGAAAGTATTCAGCACCTGGGGCATTCCAGGCAGTAGGCTATCCCGCATCACCACATCATCTAGCTGTACGAGTATTAAGCACCCTAAACGCTAAGGGTGTCCATGAAAATTTTTAAAATATGCCACTTCTTTCAAACGATGGGTTTATAAAATTTCAAAATTCATTTGAACTCTTAATAACTACAAAGATGAACAATAAATGAATAATATTTTGTATACATAAATGAAATGTTTAAAAAACTTACCTGAACAGCTGTAAAGAGGAGCTTTTTAGCTGATGATGTATCAGGTTTAGCATGAAGGAGGACAGCAGTGATATGAGTTAGATCTTGAACTTGGCCACCAGTAGGAGACATGGCTTCAACAAGACCAGCAAGCAACTGCACTCTAGTCGCATCAGATTCCCATTTCCATGAAAGTAGGCATCGCACCAATGCACAATATACCACGCTCAAAGTCTAGAATTATCACAATTACTGTTTTAAGAAAAAGAAATATGAACATTTTAAATAATCTATCACTTAAGATTATCATAATAAAAAAAAAAGTCATTAAAAGAGTGTTCTGCTGAAATAAACCTGCTTTGGAGGAGGGGAATCTCTGTAACATGCAGTTTAAGTTATTTATTTTTTTGTTCTTTTCTTTAATGTGACTTATTTCTTGGAGCAAATGCTCTAAAATATTTTTTTTTAGCATAAATATGCTTTAGCGATGACTAAACTGAAAATAAACGTTAAAAAAAAGTGTCCGCAGGCGTTCGCGCATGTGCGGTAGCCATGTACGAAAAAGAAGACTGTATGTTATGCAGTACATTACATAGGTTTGTCGGGTGGACCTAAAGCATATTTATGTTCCTGAATTTGAGCAGAAGGCTCTAAACGAAATTGTTTTTTTTTTAATTCATTCATTCAAGTGAAAGTAAATTACTGTATACATTCTACATATGTAATTTGAGGTACATTAATAAGAGTTCTAACAAAGTAATTAGTGAATGTGCCACTGCAGAATGGCTTAAATGTTATAGCAAGAAAATCTGAATATAATCAGACTTTTCTTCAACTAACGTTAAGACTTTCTGATTTGTACCTGACTACACAAAAATGAAAAACAATGCGATAGATAGTTGGAGCTCAGCTAAAGAACCAAACTTTTCCTGGAAGAGGCAGAGGTAGTATTAAGAGACCATGAGGTAAATATGGACTCCTCCGCCTTCTGGCACTTAATGCTGAAAAATACTTCCAAAGATCATGCAAAAACATCCAATATACATTCTTCAAGAAATATCGATCCAATATAGATTCTTTTAGAAATCTGTGTTTTTGTTTAGATGGCCAACTATTCCTTGACAAAAATTAATTATAACAAACAGAGGATTTGTTGAATTTATTAATTACTTTAACAATAATCCATTGAAAAAAAGAAACAAGGTTATAGCACACTTACATCTTTAGGCAGATGTGAAATGTTTGTAGTAAACAATGTATAAAGCTGATCAAGAGAACGCTGAGGAGCCCTTTGGAGACAAACTGTGTTTAGAACATGAGCTGCTGAATGCTGTAATCGAGCTGCAGTAGGTTCAGTCAGGAGAGGAAGGATAGCGGTTAGGCTTGTCTCAACAATACTCTCACACATGCATGCAGATAACCCAGCAACTATTTGACTATGTCTGAAAGAAAATGTACAAGGTGTTATGATTTGCTATGAAATACAATGTGAAAAAATCTCCAATAGATTATGTTCATAAAATAATAGAATTAAAAGAGAATATTTATTTATTTAAATTTTAACGTACGTTATTATTAACTAAGAATTTTAGGACAGGTTATCTATAGGTTACTATCCTTTTATAGCCAGGATAGGGCTGATGTATTTTCTTTTTCCTAAAGAAAAGCCAACCACGAGACCCTTGGTACGGAGTATTAAGTGCTCACGCTTTAACACTCACGGCTACCGAGCCTCTGAAAATATTACTTAACTGATAATAAATTCTTTTTGAGCTTGTGTTTTTAACAGATAAATGACATTTGAATCAGAATTCTACTCAAATTATTAATTATTCCACAATAATTATTAATTGTTCTATTTATTTTAAGAATTTTGGCTTAGTGCCAGCTATGTAAGAATGTAAAATATCTTATTAAATCGTTTTCTAAAATTGGGGCCAAATAGAATACTACTTTAGAATGTACAGTTTTTTGAAGTTCCTCCAGTCGATGGACTGGTCATGAAGGAATCACATTTCTGGAATACTACTTTGGGACATTCAGGCATTCAAGAGTGTAAAAGTTTGGTAAGAGTGCTAAACGCTATCCCAGGTTTCTGACATTGTTTTTGTAATAGTTAATTGAGCTTTCAAAAGCCAGCAATAATAAAAATTCCAATCTATTTGACTCATAACTAAACAAACATAAAGCATTTTAAACATAAACTTCAGTGGCCCACTATTCCTTCTGTCATAAATTGCAGTAGGCGTCATAAGAGTAATAAAAAAGTGAATTTTATTTATTTTAGACAGGCCAAAATAGATATATTAATATATTTTTAACTTATTTTTTTTAATTTCAAAAGACATTAACTATTAACTATTTTTGTAAGATAAAAAAAAATGAGTAAAAATTCTGATAATAAATAAAACTTACAATTCAATTAATTCACTCCTCATATTGTTGAATTGAGACCTGTCATGCAGCCGAGCTTGTGTAGCTTGAGCAGCAAGGTTTGCAAAGAGAGATGCCAGATTATGCGGCACTGCAGCAACGAGCATTTGCGAGTAAAGCCTAGCAACGCACTGAGTCAGCGCTGCACAGTCTGCTACCCAATCTCCATCTGGATTTTCACTAGCTCCAGAACAAAGGAGTGTAGAATATTGAGACATCAAAGGCTGCCAACATTCCAACTGGAAGAAAAAATTACAAGCATTAATTAAACAAATTTTTATTAAAAACCTATACAAAGAACTATTATTGCACAGAAAATACCATATTACATTGAATAAAGAAACCACTGATTATTAGATCCACCCTAAGTATTTCAAGAACTAGAATAAAAAAAATACCTGATTTATTTACTTTTATTATAAAATGTATAATTAACAGGGTAGAGAACTTGTCTAATATGCTGGAGGACCTGAGTTCAAAAATCGAGCACACTTAAGATTCCATCTTCTCGTGTCTTCATCCTTGGGTTGGATTCGGCCTCCCTGGCCGTCCCTAGGCCTACCCAGCCTTTAATTAATTCATTAATGGGTATCTGCAAAGAGGAAAATCAGGTGGTCGGACCATAGTAATGACCACATTGTTTCTTCTGATTTGTTGTCGATTCACTTTGATCATCAGAAGAACCATCAAATTCACTTTCTAATTTAGTCATTCCTTGTATTCCCATAAAATATCATTGTCTGAACCATCAAGAGCATTGGTGATGCAGCACTTTTTAGATGAATCTTCCATTAATGAATTTGAAATTTTGTTCCAGGCATTAAATATTCATTCTGCAAGTTTTGATGCAGGTGCTTTTTTAATTTTTCCTGAAGGTGTCAATGGATAATTCACCATCGCTAAGCTTTGCCACAAAACCTGTCTCAGCACTCTCGGATGCGGCAGAACATCAGTTATTATATACCTCTGCACGCCACCCTGTATCTAGTAGTCGTCAACCTCCTCCAGGAAAATTAAAATGCATCACGAATACATACACATAAAAACATGAGTTTTAAATATATATAGATGTTAACTAGTAATTGAAGTGTAACGCGATATCTGAATAGGATTCCATAATGTTAAAAGTAACTTATTTGGAGTGTTAACAGTGTGGATTGATCAAAGCAGTTTGACACTAAATTTAATATGAGGGGGCCAAAAACAAACAATAGTAATTTGGTTATAACGCTTTTTTTTTTTTAACTTCAAAGTAATTACCACTGATTGCAATGTACTTCTCTAATTGTTTCTTCTATGGCTCAAAATATTCAAAAGTAGTACACTTCTAAGAATTTATGCAGAAATCATTGTTACTCATTGTTTCTTAATACATGTTTGAGCATTATTGTTTATATTTACCAGTAGAAAATAATTTTGTTGTAAAAAAACTGAGCCAGTTAATGGCAATAATACTATTACCATTATTTACTTTTTATTGATGTTTTAAATGCCTTTGAGGTGTGAACTAATTGTGAAAATTGTAAATCATATATGTTAAGGAAGGAGAGTTTTGGATATTATTGGCCTGATCCCCTATATTTGAAACAGTAGGAAAATAAAGTAATTGTAGTTTAAGTAGTGAGCAGGCAAAATATTGCTTTAGATTTTAAACCAAAAGAGCTCATAAAACAAATATCAAAATTTATGAACTCTTACAAATAAAAAACATTTAGTAATTTGCAATAAGATAAAAAATAAAACTTACAACAAGAGTACAAGTTTGAGTGGGTGCTAATTCCGCAACCTTGGCAATTACTTCAATGATTTGTCTCAAAAACTTTTGCCTTTCAGTCTCCTCCTATAGAACAAGAAAATATAAAACCTCTTTAAGTTTTCTTTTAATGGGATTAATTTTATGAAAAAACTATTATGCTATAATAATTTCATAGCTTGGAAAGGGATTTATTTTTCCTATTGATTATTAACAGTATATGAGCATTATTCAAATAGTTTTAACATTCTTGTCCCTTGGCGATATAATTAAGACGGCCAGATTTTTTACATTTTTTTCTTCTTGGAATGACTAATGAAATAAAGAGGAAATTAATGCTACCAAAATTAAATTCTGAATTTCAAAATGTAATGTCAACATTATTAATTTTATAGGCCCAAAATCATTACCGTCCGCTGTCCCTGGACACATTTATTACACTTTACTATTTTTTTTTAGGGGGGAAGGATATTATATTTTTTGCTCATGTGATGTTCCATTTTAACATAATAATATTTAAGGTGAATTCATATAAATTTAAATAAATTAAAAAAAATCTAACTTCGCAATAGCGCCTTTCAAGTTTAACATTTACGTACATTTAAATATACGAATACAAATAAATTCACATTAAAATTTGTGAATAAAAATGTATTCACAAAAACATTCACAACATAAATTATGTATTTGTGCGTATAAACAAAAAGGTGATATTCGAAAGGTTATTGAAGGGAGTATTCTGCTGGATATTGAAGCTAGTATTAGGAAGAATATCGAAGATGATATTTGGAAGGGTATGGAAGATGGTATTAGGAAGGGTATTAAACGTGGTATTATGAAGGATATTGAAGGTAGTATTAGGAAGGATATTGAAGATGGTATTAGGAAGGATATTGAAGATGGTATTAGGAGGGGTATTGAAGGTGGTATTAGGAAGGGTATTGAAGCTAGTATTAGGAGGAATATGGAAGATGATATTTGGAAGGGTATGGAAGAAGGAATTAGGAAGGGTATAAACGGTGGTATTAGGAAGGGTATTGAAGATGGTATTAGGAAGGGTATAGAAGGTGGTATTAGGAAGGGAATAGAAGGTGATATTAGGAAGGGTATTGAAGATGGCATTAGGAAGGATATTGAAGATGGTATTAGGAAGGGTATAGAAGGTGGTATTAGGAAGGGTATTGAAGATGGTATTAGGAAGGATATTGAAGATGGTATTAGGAAAGACATTGAAGGTGGTATCGTTGATACAAATGCAAAGTAACGAATGTGAAAAAATGCATCTTTCATTGTCAATCTTTACTAATTTCTCCTGGACTTATGTACGGAAAATTCTTGAATCTTAGATCACTCTATTAAAGGGAAAGTATTCCACTATCAAAAGGTCAAATCTGCCGAATATTTGACTGTCCTAAAAAAAGTTATGAATAAATGCTTTTCCATTTATATGGAACTAGCTGAATACCCGTGCTTCGTCACGGCAGATAAGTAGTTATTTTATTGAGTTAAATAATGTTTCATTAAAATTATGTTACTATACAATTCTGTGCAGTTTATTACAACACGGTTCCTGTCATACTATATTTTATTCAATGGGCGTTAAAATTTAAAAGTTTATGTTTCCAAGAAGTCATATGGTAACACCCAATATATTTACGAGTATTACCAAGGTTATAGGCGAGGAGGCTGTGCAAGGGTTCAGGATATTATTACCTCGCCTGGAAAACCTAAGGATATGCCATACATCACGGTTTGACCGGGACTGTCCCGGTATTTTGCAATTGTTTCGGTGTCCCGCCCGAAAGGCTGTAAGATGTAAAAAGTAATGAATTCATGTTTATAAGAATCTTTTTTAAATCGGTTACTTTTCTACAATTAACATTTTTACTCGGCGCTAATGACCTAGATGTAGATGCGCCGTAAAAAAAAAAAAAAAAAAAAAAAAAAAAAAAACATTTTTACTACTGCTCACTGTGTCAAAGAAATGAGAAGTAATCTAACTGTAAAACGCTGGAACTACCTGCACAGCGCTGCCAGCTGCCAGACACTACTGTTTGGCTAAGTTATTGTTTTAAGAAAATCAAGTAGCAAAAAAAGTTCCCTTCTTATTTTTAAAGTTTGGGTAGACTAACAGTTTAGGATTCCCCCTTCCCGTTAGTTGCTAGGCTTAAAACTCACCAACCATTTTGCTTATAATTTGTACTCTTTTTTATCCCCCCCCCCTGGTATGCCCATCCCATATTAATGTGTCTCGGTTTAACTCTCCAAAAATATGGCAAGCCTATCTGACGGGGACAGGCAGAAAAGAAACACAATTAAAACTCTATAAGGGACAGTTAATTCCTAGTAATCCAAGGTCTGCCATCATAGTTGAAATTAACCTCAATTAGAAATAAAACTATGAAATAGATAATGTAAGGTAACAGCTGTTCTTTATCGTCCAAGCAACGCAGGCTGCCTAGGCTTGCCTTCTCTAACCAACTCAAACTTTAAACCCCCCTAAAAATACGAATATCAAAAAATCCTTTCTTAGCGAGCGCCTACGTTATATAGGGAGTGTCCATGAAAAATTTCAAAATTTTCTGTCGAGCGGTTTGGGCTGAGAGATGAGTGAGTGAGTGGTATTTGACAAATATATAGTAGATATAAATATTATATGGATATTTGGAATTGAGTGATTGATTTTTAAATATTCAGAAAAAATATTCAATATTCTTCATACAATTAAAAAAAACAAAAAAAAAAAAACAGTAGTTGGTGCATGACCAACTAGCGACAAAAATTAACCATCACACGTATTGTTCAATTGGTACAAAAAAAGTTGATTAATTTTCAAGTTGATTTCTGTAAAATTTGAGAACCAAAAAGTAAAATCTATCTGAATAATGCTCATATATATGTTGCTATATTACAAGGTGACTCAGAACCTTTAGAGTTAATCTGACACGAAAATCAAATACTCAATAAGGTTATCTTTAATGATTTTAGGCTATGTTGAATAGAGATTAATAAAGCTCTCTCAGATTAATAGTTATATTCTTTAATGTTTGCATCAAGAATTCAGATGAAAATAAAAATGTAAAATTTGTTAATAGCTATGAAAATAGCTTTTTACAAAATATGTAAAACATTTTGTAATTCTTTTATATTTCCCTAATGTTCTGAATTGGAATGGCATTTTTAAAAAAGAGATTTCGTCCTATTGTAAAAATCTGAATAACTAAGCCCATTCCTCAGCAAGGAGGACATTGTATGCCTCATTTGTTATGCACAGTTGGCCATCATGTTAACGATTATAATTAGAGGCATTCAAAATGTGATTACGAATATAATCACAGACCCTGGAGATATGATTACGATTATGATTGTAATTACAAGAGTGGTTACGAGTGATTACAGTTGTAATTACAGAAAAAGATGTGATAACGTTCGTAATCACAGAAAGTATATGATTACAATTGTAATTACAGAAATAAAATTGTGATTACAGTTGTAATCACAGAAAATAGTTGTAAATACAGGCACAATAACGGAAACAGCTGTGATTACAGAAAAATGTTGTGATCACAAGTGTCATTACAGAAAAATGTTGTGATTACGACTGTAATTATAACCAAAGATATGATTATAAGAGTAATTGTAATCACTCTTGCAGTTATGATTATAATCATAATCATATCTCCAGGGACTGTGATTACTATAGTAATCTCATTTTCAAAGCCTGTGATTATAATCATAATCATATCTCCAGGGACTGTGATTACTATAGTAATCTCATTTTCAAAGCCTGTGATTATAATCGTAATTGTAATTATGATTATGCCCAACTCTGTCGTGAAGAGTATGCTTAAAATAATCTATATAAATACAACACAAGCATACATAGCTTTGTTCTTTTATATTTGTAATAAAGAGCTGAGTCAACTATTAATTTTGTATTCAATTTTTTGTGTGGGGTAAACGCCAAATTCTAATGGACCGATTTTGTTCACAACACATTTTTCTTGATAGTAGGGAATTACAATTTCTGAGTTTTGTTAAAAGAATCAGCAAATACAGGCATTTTTAGGCAAATTAATTATTTGGTTATGGAGCAAACTCCCATTTCTAATGGATCATCAGCAGATTGAAAATAATAACGATACAAATCCCGCCATAGATGATTTTACATCTGTATAATCAATGTAAAACGTCTTTAAGGGGATGGGCCTTGCTATTTTCAATATGTTGAATTTTATATTTGTTATTTATGTTAATCATGAGTTTGATTGTAATAAATAAAATAAAATAAATAGACCACAGAGATAGTAAGCAAGCTTTCTTCTAAATCCATTAACATTTATAAAAAAATAAAATACATAAATGGTGCTAGTGATCCTAGAAGTGGATGCACCAACAAATTAAAAAAAAAATAAAATAATATAAATTAATTAATTTTAAATCACTGTCTATTACTGGTTTAGGAGAATGATGTCCCCCAGAGTGGTCAGCAGCTAATACTGGGATTGGTCTACTACTACAGGTTATTTTTTCAAAAAGATAAAATTATGGTTAAAACAAAATGCAGCTCAATAGTATGTTCTGAAATACAACAAATCTGTCTCCTTTAGCAGATTGAAAAAGATAACTAAATAGTGAATAATTACTAAAGTAAACTAAGAAGTTAAAAAAAGTAAAAATACCACTTACATCACTATCAAGGACCTCATTGTCTAAGTCCCTGTGTCCTTGAAGCTTTTTCAGGAGAGCATGAACAAGTGTTACAAGAACCTCCTCATATCTGTAAATAATGGTGGTTTATGTAGAAAATATAATATAATTCTTTCTATTTTCTAAAGAATTGTGTTTGATAAATACACAGAGGAGAAGGAATTTCGCCAGAACATAAAAAATGTGTCGATCAATACACATTCATGTATTATTATAATACTACAGGTTAATTATTATTCTTTTATTTTTTGAGACAGTATCCAAAACTACATAAAATTGCGGCACGTATTATTATTAGTAGGCATGAGGGATTTTGCAGCTGAAGACAGTAAGGCAAACAGCTGTCTCTATTGCTCTATTTTATAAATGAGTACTCTCAGCAGTCCACATAGGCAAGAGGCAGTGAACAAATCAGAAACATACAGACAATTAAAAATATAAACTTTCTTCTTATATCCTCTAAATGTTCTTTAAAAACATAATAGTGTCTTATTATTGCTATAAGATGCAACATTCCAAAAGTGAGGAACTCTGTGTTTAGGTTTAATACATATTAGAAGAGGATAAAGTAGGCAACTCAAATTATAAATGATAGTGAATATAAGTTCAGCTATCTTTTAAGCCTGTAAGAAATATCTGTACTTTTTTTCTTTTTTTTTTAACAGCGAACCAACATCTGGGTCATTAGTGCCTACATCTGTAGTTAAACTAAAATTGAAGAGAGAATCCAACCACTGAACTGAAGTGAAAGTGTCAGTATAAATTATACAATTATACATTGTTACATATGTACTAACACCATATTACCATATTATTTACTTTAAGAAATTCAGAATGTTTTAGTGTATTTTAACAAAATATTATGTCGACTCACTGATCAAATGTTAAGGCGTGAGCACTTAACACTCCGTACCAAAGGCCGTGGGTTCGATTCCCACAATGGGGTGGTGGTTTTTCTTTAGAAAAAGAAAAGGCATCATACCTATCCGGCTAGAAAAAAGTGGTAACCTATATATAACCTGTCCCAAAATTCTTAGTTAATAATAATGGACATTAAAAATTTATACAGTTCAAATTCGTTAAAAATTTGTAATTTAGATTTTTAGTTTAGATTGGGGTAAATTAAAAAAAAAAAAAAAAATATATATATATTTCTTTCTAGTTAATTTCCTTATAATACCCCCTCCTTCCTTTCCCAATGTAATCCTGGGTTAAGATTGCTAAGACAATACGGATCCTGAGAATTAGTCCTTTTAAAAATATTAGAATAATCTAAATAATTAATACATACTTGGCTATATGGGAGGTATCCTTCAAGGCAAGGTAATCAAGCAGAGAGTTCCAAATGTCGAGTGTAGTATAAAATCCATCAAGTGTTGGTTGCTGGAATGTAAACTGGAAGAGAGACGACAAAAATTCTAAAACTGGAAAGCCAGGAGAAGACTCGACTCTATGCCAATGAACAGATACACATAAACGAGTCATTTCACACAGCTTCCCGAGGTACCTGCACAAGAGGAAATAATTCATGTAATTAAGATAATAATGAATCTCTTTATTTAAAATACAAAAAAGAGGAAATCATTTAATAATTGCTATCATGTCTGCGTAAGAGAAAATTTGGCAACGGAAACCAAATTGACTTAAATATTTAATTGTCATCTCTAGCAGGGAAGAGATTTTTAGAATGTAAATAAAAAAATCATACAAATTTATAAAAATTATTTTTATTTTAAGAGTCTAGCTTCAGTGTAGAAACGCACACATAAGAACTGACATTACTACTTCTCAATGCAACAAAAGTACTTCAAATATTGATGAAACCTTAACCTTAATAGAGGCGTAAAAAAGAAATTGTGCATTAAAATTAGTTTTTAAAAACAACACAATTTTTTTTTAAGGAATGGTGGGGATTCGGCAAATTAATTTAAATAATTATTTTTTTTTTATCTATGTTTAATATATGCTTACTCAGGATCCAGCTCAGACATATTTGTAGAAAGAGCTGCTCGTAGAAGGGCATTGTTATGACCACACAGTGATAACAATGAATTTTGGAATGTTGATGGAACACAATTATTATACAATAGCTCATTCAGAGCAGAAAGACCATGGAGACCACAGGTGTCCTGGAAATGGAGAAAGCATCAATGTATAAATTAAAGAGAAATTCTAATTACTAAATATTTGTTTATTTTAAATAAATCTTACAGGCTGGGAAGCATAGTGCGTAATTAGAGATAGAAGTTGGAGAGAATTAACATCTGCAAGTGGAATCCATGAAAAAAGATGTGCTAATGCTTGTAGATTAGCAAGTATCACAGCATTGTCGCCACCGCACTTTATCTTCCCTTCTTCTAGAAGACCTAAACCAAATAAAAAGTAATTTTTAATATTTATATTAAATGACAAGTCAATGTTTACTATATCCTCACTCCTTAACAAGAGGAAAATATAGTCCTGATGGTATTTTGAAAATATAGTTCCGGAATCCAAAAATATAATTCATACCAATTCAAGTTCATCCATTAGTTTTGAGAATAAACAATAAATACATAAATATAACAAATAAGTTGACTGAGAAGGAACTACCTCAACTTCATGAATTTATCAAATTCTAAATAGATGCAACTAATCCGGAAAAACTCTAGAATAATTTTTCATATTTTCATCTATCCTATCAACTAGTTGTTGAGTTTGAAACTGTTTATTGCTTAAATTGTGGTAGTTTTATTCTACGACTGACCACTGACAGTGTTCTCCTTAACGTAATATATATGTTGGTTTAATAAATTTAATATTCTTAGGGGCACTAAATTAGATCCTGTAAAGATTAGCAATGTCTCATTAGATTTTAATAGAATGTAGAAGAGCCTTGATAACTTTAGAGTCTTATGTTGTCACGCTTTGATAAGATGCACAATAACTTATGTAGTTAAGGCAGGGCGATCGGATAAAATGGGTTAAAACCTACCCTGGAAAGTTATTTTTTGTAAAGTTATAAAGTAAAAGTATACGCCACCAGTATTTAGTAGACAGAGCAACTCTGACCATCTCATTCCCTAATAAGTGAAATTCACATTCAAATGATCATGTCCTTATTGCTTCATGAACATGATGGCTTTAGAAAGGTTGACAAATAGCAAGTAGCCTCACAATAATGGCCATAGAAATAGATAAACCCTCAAGGAAAAAAAAATGCTCTAAATTGAATTCGCTGAGAATCAGCATATATTTTGAAGTTAAAAACAAAAATTAAATTTTATATTTAACACAACTGGATGGCCAAAAGATAATAAGTGACTTACCAGTGATGCTACTAAACACTTGGGGAATGTGTGCTAGAAATAAACGTTTCAGCTCTTCTTTTCTAGAAACGCTGAGATCTTCTCGAGGACAAATTAATTCTTCAGATGCAGTTTGTAGGAATGCAAGGCCCAAAACTCTAGTGTCACTTCCATCCATTAACTAAACAAGAAACATTTTGCACATGAGGCACTGTGCTCACCTTCCATTTTAAAATATACATTTCTAAAATAATTATTTGAAAAATTGCGTTTTTACTTTTAATACTACGAATTCAAATAATTGTCTAAATGTAAGTTTAAAAAAAAAAGAAAAAAAAAAGTGCACTAATGACCACATTTGTCAATGAACTGAAGAGAAAAAAAGACAGTCACGCAGGAGCTGCATAACTAAGCACTTTCCTCAGAATTTGGGTAGTTTAGACTGGATTCCAGAACAATTTGCTTAAAATATCCTACATAAATAAAATAAAAACATGAATAGTTCTCTTTTAACTTTGTAATGAGTAACTGTTCAATTATTAATTTTGTAATTAATTAGCTTCCAGAGTTTTGTTTACTCATGGTACCTACTACATTACTTAATAAATACAAAAAAAAATTCATATTTTCGTCTTTTGATCTGACGCAGGAACAGGATACAGTCCCTCTAGTGGTAGAAAGCGCTCCTTGTGGGGGCCTTGCGAACCTACGTCTGGCAAGCTAATTCTATTGAAATATATTACAAAGTAAACCCCCCTCTTTCCGATTGACTGATTTAGCTCATTTTTACAAAACTTCTTTCCCATGAGTTACCCACGACGTATACCGCGTTTTGTTACAATACAGAGGAAATTACGACCGGTATGAGTATATTAGTAATTTGGGTCCGGAGTAAACCCTCCCTCCTAATGAACCGATTTAGTTTATTTTACCTGTAGATTACCACTACGAATACCAAGTTTCGTCGAAATATAACGGAAATCACGGCTGGTAGTGGCGAATTGGTATTGTGGGTCCGAAGTAAACCCCTCCCCCTAATGAACCGATTTAGTTTATTTTTACATCTCACTTTTCTCTCTAGATTACCACTACAAATACCAAGTTTCGTTGAAGTATAACAAATATTACGGCTGGCATGGTCAAATTAGTGTTTTGGGTTCGGGGCAAACCCCCCCTTCCGGTGGACCGATTTTGGTGGTTAACGAACTTGTTCAATCGTTTGCTAATTGAATGCTATATACCAAGTTTCGTGACAAAAAAACAAAAACTCTGGCCGCTATCGTGTAAGCAGACACACACATATATATATATATATATATATATATATATATATATATATATATATATATATAAATTTTAACGGGGGTCATTTTCGGTGTCTGCTAGGTAGGATCGATAAAGATTTGACGAAATTTTTCCAAAATTCCGTCATGAGTGCAACCTCAATAGCTACTTTCCTTCGGAGGAAAGTGCTAAAAGGAATAGTGAATACATTCAGAATGTTAAGTGAAATGTAAAAAAGAAAAAAAACCTTTATACAGGATGATTCAGTTTTCAGCAGCCAAACTCTAGGAGGGGATCCTAGACATAAATTCCAACAAAAATGTTCATTTGAAGTATGGTTCGATTTCAAAGGGAAAAGCAGTTATGTCTAGTTTTCTGTTTGTTTAACATTTTTATTGAATAGGAAAGGATTGCTTAAAACCTGTTAATTAAATTCTAACTACGCCATCATAAAATAAACGGAAAAGTCATTAACTTTTTTAAGTTCCATCTAAAAATATAAATTTATTACTGACGATTAGTCCATTGTGACAATAGTAGTTAATTTGTTTAAAAATTGTAAATTTTTGTGGTCTGTAGGTACACAAATTTATAAATTATGTTGTATTATTAAAGAAAAATAAACAAATTGAAATTAAAAAAAAATTGCTTCAACTACAAGGTAGTACTAAATTCATTTTATTACTGTTCTCATTCTTTTTTTTCTTTTAAAAAATATGACCAAAGAATTTCAATAATTCTGCTCACAAGGAAAAGGTGTTAAAATAGAATTGTTTTCCAGCTCATCTTTGTTTGAAGAATGAGAAGCTAGTACAGTATGAGATGTTTCGCACATCTTCAGGGTTATCACTTTAATAATAAAGCAATCTTTTAATTGATACAAATTATCTATTTTAAATATGTCAATATTAATTCATAATGTAATAAGTTAAAATGGGAATAGAATGCATCACGAGAATTGAATGAACTACCCAGGGAAGTATAAACAAAAGATTGGAAAGAGTTTATTAAGGACAAAATACTAACAATCCCAGCTCAATTTTATTGTTCAGGTAATGTCTATTTCTATTTTTTATTAAATTATAATATACATACTATTTCATTTTCAATGTGCCAAGAATCTTTAGAAATTATATTTAAAAATTTGTGAATTAAATATAAATTTAGCAATAACACATAGTAACATCATTCAGCAATAGGGCAACTTCGGTAAAACTGAAGGAGAGTGCCCTCAGCACCGATTTTCTTCAAAGTTTGCACTATAACGTATTTTGATGCACTAAACACGAATCCGTTGAAAAAAAAGTTGCTCGCAACTAGGAAAGAAGTTATTTAAAAAAAAAGTTCACTGTTATGAAGGTTAGGGAAGACTGCCTTGGACGACTTTTGGGCCATAGAATTCTTTTCATTTCTGCGAGTTGGATTGACTAGGGGTTTTGATGTTTTCTTGAGCGAGCGGAGCGAGTGGAAACGCATAGCACGTATGCCCAAAAGCGACAGTTTACGACCAAGTCAGCTACCACAGGTGAGTCTAAATTTCAATTACACTTCGTCATTAAGGGCTATTGCGCAGGCGCGTGTTTACATATAAGCTGTTTACCCTGTCTTTTATAACCTCCATAACAGTGAACTTTAGTGCTTAATAACTTCTTTCCTAGTTGCGAGCAACTTTTTTTTCAACGGATTCGTGTTTAGTGCATCAAAATACGTTATAGTGCAAATTTTGAAGAAAATCGGTGCTGAGGACACTCTCCTTCAGTATTACCGCAACTTCTATCACAATGTTTTTAAGTGTGAAAAGAAGTGGTAAACTTGGTCCGACAGAAGAAGCACATTTATTTGGAATTAATCATATCTTGGAGCAGGGATAAAGTTGTAGAAGTACATAAAATAAATTAATGACTTTAACAAAATACCAAGAGAAACAATTCAACTACGTGATGTATATGGATCAAGCGGCCAAGAAAACTATGTTTGGCAGTTTTCAGGTCAAGTATCTAATGGATTATGATTAAGATTTATATTTAAGAGATATCATAATAAAAATTCAATCTCTATTCCATTATTAACATTTTTCACAGAGATATTTTTAAATATTCGAGGTTTTATTACTGAAAATTCGGTTACTCTTGGCTTAGGAGATTCTTGCAATATACATGAACTAAATGGATGTAATAATATTGCTATTAAAAAATTTGGTTGGTCTCAAAAATAGTTAATTTTTAAACATTTCATTATTATCAAAACTTTATGGGACAATTAGCTAATCCTGAACTATAAAACGAAAAGACAGAGACCCCTAAAAATAGATGTTAGTACATAAAAAAGATACGTATCTCTAATTATTTTAAGTATCCAACAACTGTCAAAACAGTGAGAGGACAGGGGAGGGTTGGTGGGCTCCTTGACAGTTATAATTAAATAATCAGAATATCCATTTAAATGTCTTATAAATCGATTAATCATATTACGAGTACTAGTAAGTTAAAGTTTTATCAAAATTTAAAGCCATTAAAAAAAATCAAGATTATACAAAATTAAAAATACTTAAAAACTTAACCAATTAATAAAAATATAATTAACATTCTCACAGAGTAAGATGAGTTCCTACCGTCAAAATGTTTGTGAAGAAATCAGGATAAAAATGAGGCCAATCATATCTAGCAATATCTACAACCAATTTTAGAAGCTTGTTCCTAATGAAAACTGGAACAAGGGCATGCCTTTGGAGTGTATACTGATACAGCAGAGTTCGCAGTTGAGATCTTTCTTCCCACATTAACTGCATCCATTGTTTAGTGATAATTTTCTGAAAATAAAAAAATTCTAGATATACATCTCTATACACTTTTGAACTTAAAAATCTAGAAAACATGAGTACGTTAAAAATGAGTACCTCTAAGGTTGCAAGACAAAACATACAGATGAAATGATTGGTAGTATTGTTCAAATAGTAAATGCAATGTTTCCATGCATCTCTCTGAGACCCAAATTCAGACAATACTGTTTCTATCTCTTGTTTTCTCTCATTCGAAGTCTTGTAATCAAAGAATTCCTTCAATAAACTGTCCAGAATTTGGAGAGACTCTGTTCCACTATCCTACAATATTATTATATTATTGTTATATTATATTATTATTATTATTATAATCCTACAATAAATTTAGAATACATTTACAACCTCGTAAATGCACATAATAGTAATATCTCACGCAATACCACTTACCATTTTGACGCTAGTAAACAATGTATGACTCAGACGAAGTGTGTCATAGTAGGATAGGCGATGGAATCAATACAAACTACTGAGACTAGAAAAAAAGAATCTAATACTAACAGGATACAACAAACCAAGCCATTTTGTTATGTTTACACTGGACAGCTGAAAAATCAGATCTTTACTCAGCTGACTTTATATCAGAATATACACCCTAAAAAACGTTTTCATAACTTTTGATTACTTTATTTTTTTTTCATTTTTTGAAATTTTGCGATTTATCCATACTATTCAAAAAAAATATTTCAATTTAACTGTATCATTATGAATATTTTCTAATCATCGGTGTCCAATAAAAGGAATGATAACATTTTAACCATAATTATATGAAAGTATACATTTTGGAAATGAGTGAGTGATATAGTATTATATCGAAATACCTAAATGTGTTTATTGTTTAAAGAACAACAGAAAAACAATTATTAAATATTATATTATATTTTTTAATATTTACATTTATACTTATGGTTATAGAGTCGTAAGGTACAGTGATAACGTTCGTCGGGGTTATCTTGTGTCAATTTAGTGTAAATTTTAGATATTTGAGTAATTTTTTTCCCAATATAACGTCGAATACAGCATTTTATCCAGGATGGATGATTTAGGTAAATATTCTTTTATTGTGCCACTATTTTGTTTTTTGGAATGTAGTACTTTTAATGTTAGCTCATGTTTGCTAGTCGAAGTCCATTAATTGTTACAATATTCTTTCTTTTTTCATGTGTAAAATCTATATTTGTTTCGTAGGGTAATGGATACCATAGATTTGACGCTTTTTTTTTTTTTAATTTTGAGATATTTGAAGGCTTATATGAAGTATGTAAATGTTTTCTGATTTCTGAATTGCTCACTAAGTTAATATTTTCTGATTCAGATCCTTTGATGTCTGTTTGATGGTTGCTAACAGATCTATCAATTATTCATATAAATATTAATTTGAAGTGCACTGCAGGCAAAGTATTCATTTGAAGTTTACAATGGACTAAGTATTGAATCTATGGAAGGTAAACATTACCTTTCTTCCATAGTAAATAAATACCATCTTCCAAAATAAACATAAATGCTTAGCATTTCTGGCCTT
Source organism: Gonocerus acuteangulatus (assembly GCA_946811695.1). Lineage (NCBI taxonomy): Eukaryota > Metazoa > Arthropoda > Insecta > Hemiptera > Coreidae > Gonocerus > Gonocerus acuteangulatus. Next base: position 89,117,405 of record OX328123.1, read on the forward strand.
ACAGTCTGTCATGAGGGGACAATGACAAAAGAGACCTACTTATGGCTTCGACTTCTAGACTACTTTCTTTTTTGTCATTGTATTATGATGGTCTTTTAATGGTGAAAGCACATAGAATTTAATAGTGTATTTTTTAGAAAAGAAAGGTTTTTATTTACCACTTATATCTATGCCTCCGCTCCCAGCTTCCCAACAATGATTATCACTCTTTTTTATTCTAATTGTTAAGTTTTTTCTGATGCATTTTGATTATACGATTATTATTACAATTTTCTAAACAAGATGAACAGGAATGTTTGCTCCTGAAAAGTAAACAAAGTTCAATCCTTCTTTTAGTGTTAAAATTATTTTATGTTCCTAGAAGTAAAAAAAAGAAAGGAGTATAATGTATGTTTCTGTTTCCTATTTGTATATTACGTGCCATTTTATCCTTGTTAAATCAAAGTATTACTTTTACCTTGTGCAGTGTACAAGTCTGGATGGAGTGTCTTTAGTTGGCCGTATAATTTAGTTTGTGGTCAAAATTTTAGATCATAGTTGTAAAGCATTTAAGTTACCTTATTGAAGAGTACCCCTTTCAACTTGGGATCGAAACCTTAATTAAGCCCATAGAAAGGAAATACTATATCTCCTCACTGACCTGGTTTCAAAGAGTGCATACACGCCTAGATAGCCTGTGTTGCTAGGATGATAACAGGTCAGCTGTTACTATACTGTATCTATTTTTATAATATTATTTTAATTTGCGGTTCATTTCAACTATGATGGCGGACCTTGAATTACTAGAAATAAACTGTGTCGACATCTAGGGTGCAGTGAGGAATTTTTTCCATGAAGCCGTGGGATAAGAAAATTCCTGCTGCCAGTGGGGATCGAACCCACCATCTCCCGCTTATGAATCTAAGGCGCTAGCCACTAGACCACGGATTTTATTATTTGTTATGTTTTGACGTGATTTTCAAGCCTTCATTATTGGCAAAGAATAAAAAAAAAACTTTTCAAAAAGTTAGTTTTATTCAACTATTGGGACCGGTCCCCGGATATCTCCATGCTACTAGTCTCCATTATAGCCTGTCTATTCTGAATGGAAATATTGATATACATTTACCAATAATTTTTTGGCTCATTAACCCATTAGCGCCAGAGTTTCTTTTTTTTTTTTTTTTTTCAAAACTTTTTAATACAAATAAATCAATTTACGAACTTAGTATATAATATAATTTTTCTATCATCGCTTAGATATTGGCGTTACTATATGGTGACACACAGCCCTAATAGGTTAAGTTGTTTTCAAGATTCCTGTGCCACAAAGAAGTTCTATTAATGCGATTGACAATAAATTAATTGAATTTCAGAATAATTTAATTAATAAAACTAAAGAAAAAACAACATACATTTGAAATGAAAAAAAGTCCGACTCGCAGGAACTGCGTCATCTTAGCGCGGTTCCAGTTTTTTTTTTTTTTTTTTTTTTTTTTTTTTTTTTTTTTTTTTTTTTTTTTACGGCACATCTACATCTAGGTCATTAGCGCCGACATCCAGGGTGTAGCGAGGAATTTCACCAGCGAGCCGTGGGATGATAAAATTCCTGCCGGAGGTTGGGAATCGAACCCACCATCTCCCGCTTATGAATCCAAGGCGCTAGCCATTAGACCACGGGAGACCCCGGTTCCTGTTCATTTCCCTATTCTCATTTGAAAAGCATAGAATAGAAACAGATAATATTTTCCTCGGCCTTTGTTCAAAGGGTTTTATGGCTGGCTATACCTGGGGTCAGGTCCGCAAGACCCTAGAATCCTCTTCTACCGATACTTCATTTCATACGTTTCAATGAATTGGAAAATATCAAATATTTTCACACATTCCTGTGTTCTTTTACTGTAGTAATAATTCTACAGATAAAATCAATTAAAAAATAAAATAAAAAAACCAACAGCATAAAGGCAATTGAAAATATTCAAAAGAAGTCAACGAATCTTTTTCTCTTGGCAAGCTATATTTCTAACAATGAATTGTTTTTCTTATTTTGCCTAATCTGTTTTATTGTAAAATACATTATCCAACTATAAGCAATTAAAAAATAACAAGGAATAAAAACAGACAAAAAGAACAGTTCGAAAAAGCAAAATCAATTACTTTAATGTTTTAAGCACTTATTTCTCCGATTGACATCGCCTAATCAAAACTTTCATCAGAACCTTTTTTGTAGAGCATTTAGTAAGCTTTCTAATGGTATTCTTTCGTTTACCAAGATTCTCAACCTTTTTCGAGATATTAAGGAAAATATACAAAGTTACCAAAACTTTTTAAGTCTGTTAATAAAATATTTTATTCTAACCCTTCCTTAACTCCAAACGTAACCAAAATTTCAACATATTAGTTTTGATGAAAGTAGAACATGCAGAAAATGTTTCAACTGAATCCCATGATTCTAAGTACCCAAACCAAAAACGGTATTCAAAAAATATTTTTCCAATTATCTCGAAAACGGTTAAAGCTATCGCCTTGAAAATGGTTTCATTCGTTTTCCTAGCCCAGGAATCATATAAAACGAGTACTTAGAAGCTTATGAACTCAAAAACGTAAGCGTTACGATTTTTTTGCGCGAATTTCGCCCCAAACGCCATCTTCCAGTAGGCGGATTTTGCTGGTTAACGAACTTGACCTTTCAAATTGGACGAAGGATTTTTGTACCAAATTTCATCAAAATCGGACCATTCGTCTTCTAGCTAGAGAGCGAACAGACAAATATATATATATATAAATATATACATATATATATATATATATATATATATATATGTATATATATACAAATTTGAACCACCGTTATTTTCGGTCTCTAGGGGTTCTGAAACGCGAAATTTTCTAGTCGGCACTTCCGGATTGTTTCATTATATCAACCCTATAAGCGGGATTCCTCCCTATGGGGGAGGGAGGAACCGCGCTAAAACTGACGTATTTGAAGTTTTAAGCACTTATTTCTCCGATTGACATAACCTAATCAAAAATAGTTTTAGAATCTTTTCTGTAGAGAATTTAGTAAGCTTTCAAATAGTTTCTATCCACTTACCACGATTTCCCAACCGTGTTCGAGATATTAATGAAAGTATACGAACTTCCCAAAACTTTTCATGTCTGTTCATAAAATATTTTATTCTAACCCTTCCTTAACTCCAAACGTAACAAAACGTTCAACATATTAGTTTTAATGAAAGTAGAACATGCAGATAAAGTTTCAACTGAATCCCGTAATTCTAAGTACCCAAACCAAAAACGGTATTCAAAAACTATTTTTCCAATTTTCTCGAAAACGGTTAAAGCGATCGCCTTCAAAATGGTTTCATTCGTTTCCTAGCCCAGGAATCATATAAAACGAGTACTTACAAGCTTATGAACTCAAAATCGTAAGCGTTACGATTTTTTTTTTGCGAATTTCGCCTCAAACGCCATCTTCCAGTAGGCGGATTTTGCTGGTTAACGAACTTGACCTTTCAAATTGGACGAAGGATTTTTGTACCAAATTTCATCAAAATCGGACCATTCGTCTTCTATCTAGAGAGCGAACAGACAAATATATATATATATATATATATATATATATATATATATATATATATATAAATATATACATATATATATATATATATATATATATATATATATATATATATATATATACAAATTTGAACCACCGTTATTTTCGGTCTCTAGGGGTTCTGAAACGCGAAATTTTCTAGTCGGCACTTCCGGATTGTTTCATTGTATCAACCCTATAAGCGGGGTTCCTCCCTATGGGGGAGGGAGGAACCGCGCTAAAAAGGCCAGTCCCACAAGAGCTATAAACTGAATGCATTCCATTCAGTAAATACAACAAATTACAAGTGTTTTGCTCTTTTTTAGCACTTTCCTCCGAAGGAAAGTAGCTATTGAGGTTGCACTCATGACGGAATTTTTGAAAAATGTCTTCGAATCTTTATCGATCCTACCTAGTAGACACCGAAAATGACCCCCGTTAAAATTTATATATATCTATATATATATATATATATATATATATATGCATATATATATATATATATATATATATATATATATATATATATATATATATATATATATATATATATATGTCTGTTAACACGATAGCGGCCAGAGTTTTTGTTTTTTCTTCATGAAACGTGGTATATAGCGTTCAAATAGCAAACGATTGAACGAGTTCGTTAACCACCAAAATCGGTCCACCGGGAGGGGGGTTTACCCCCCCCCCCCCCACCCCGGACCCAAAACACTAATTCGACCATACCAGCCGTAGTTTTTGTTATATTTCAACGAAACTCGGTATTCGTTATTTTGATCTAAAGAGAGAATTCCGTTGTAAAAATAAACTAAATCGGTTCATTAGAAGGGGGGGTTTACTCCGGACCCACAATACCAATTTGCCGCTGCCAGCCGTAATTTTTGTTACATTTCAACGAAACTTGATATTCGTGGTGGTAATCAACAGAGAAAAATGGGTTGTAAAAATAAACTAAATCGGGTTATTTGGAGGGGGGGGGGGGGGGTTTACTCCGGACCTAAAGTACTAATATACTCATGACGGTCGTAATTTCTGCTGTATTGTAACGAAATGCGGTATGCGTCGTGGGTATCTCATGAGAAAGAAGTGTTGTAAAAATGAAGTAAATCGGTCTATTGGAAAGGAGGGTTTACTTTAAATTCTGTTTCATTACAATTAGCCAGCCAGACGTAGGTTCGTAAAGGCGCCACAAGGAGCGCTATCTCCCACTATGGGGACTGTATCCTGTTCCTGCGTCAGATCAAAAGACGGAATGTGAAGTTTTTATGTATTTATTAAGTAGTACAGTATCATGTATTAACATAACTCTGGAAGCAAATTATTTACAAAATTAATAATTAACAGGCCTCATAAGAAATGTAAATGAGCAGAACTATTCACGTTTTTATTTTATTTATATAGGTTATTTACAGCAAATTATTCAGTATTGTAGTCTACACTAAAAAAATTCTGAGGAAAGTGCTTAGTTATGCAGCTCCTGCGTGACGGACTTTTTATTAGTTATTACTGAGCGAATATAGCGAAATGGATAAAATTGCACAGCATTGGAGTCAGCCCTAAGCTTCTCAGAGTTCTCATAAATATGTACGAAAAGGCCAAGGTATCCGTACATACTCAGGAAGGAGAAACAAGGAAAATTAATGTCACCCAAGGGGTCCTTCAAGGAGATTCACTTAGTCCTCTCCTGTATGTCTTATTTACCCATGACATGGAGAATTTCATGAGAGCAAGTGGATCCTCAGGAGTGAGCATTGACCATGTGAATGACATCATCATGCTGTCCTATGCTGACGACATAGCTATCTTCGCAAATACCCCAGCTGATCTCCAACATAAGCTGAATACACTAGAAGAATACTGCCTCCGTAACAATCTTGAAATCAATACATCCAAGACTAAGATACTCATTTTCCATCGCAGCCCCAAACATAAAGCCCACCCTAATTTCTTCATTAACAACAGTAAAATAGATATCGTAAAACAATATAACTATCTTGGAGTTAATTTCTCGTCAACTGGAAGCTTCATAAACACACTAAATGCTCAGACAACTAAAGCCAATCATGCCATAGCCGCGATGAAGAAGATATTGTTCAACGCTAAATCGGACTCCTGGGACACTAAAAAAGCACTTCTCCATACAGTTATCAATTCCGTATTCCTCTACTCCTCAGAACTATGGGGCTTATGGTACTTTGACCAAATTCAGACAATAGCTTCCAAATATTACAAATCAATCTTAAATCTACCCCAATCTACACCCCACAGTTTTATCCGTACAGAATCTAATGACTACGCTATATCAACACAGGCAGCACAGAGAATCGCAGGCTGGTGGATGAAACTACTCGGCATGGATGACACACGATACCCAAAATTATGCTACCAGAAATTACTCCTCCTGGACTCAAAACTGACCAATCTTTCTTCGCAAAACTGGGTAACGAAGTTAAAATATTTTCTTTTAAAGTATGAAATAACAGACCAAATCACAGCTCAAACCCCAAATTTCAAATTACTCAAAGAAATAGCGCCAAAATTAAAAGCAAACCTGATTAAAGATGACCTAGACCATATCAACACAACCTCCTACAGTACCATATATCGTGCAATTCATACCTACAACAGCTACCTTCTAATAAATATGAACATAAATAGACAAAGAATCATAAGTCAACTAAGATTAGCGAACAAGAAGACACTTTACCTCAGCATCCACCGTCAAAGGTACAAAATAGAAACGAACAAAATATGCACCAAATGTGAATTGGAGGAAGAAGACTTGGAGCATCTGCTGTGGCGATGTCCTGAATACTCCAATCTCAGAAATACTCTGAAACCTATTATTGAAGAACACACCAACAACTCCGCAACATATTATTTCCTGACTACCTCTAACATCACCGATATAAACGCCTTTTGCATTTACTTGGAGGCCGTAATGAGGAAAAGAGGCAACCGCAGCGTGTAGTAAACGAACCGAAATATCAGTTCTTAATTATTCTGTATTATAAAAGCTTATTTTATTTACTTGTTCTACAAGAGTCTACTCTAATTTAATTTTCATGAATTGTATATATTTACCCCGATCATATTTGTAAGGACAATGTTCAATTACAAATAAATATTATTATTATTATTATTATTATTATTACTGAGCGAATATTTTTTGCCCCCCCCCCAAAGAAAAAGGTTATGGGTTAATACCAATTTTTTTTGTTTTCGAAGCACATAATTTTCATTTATCAGTTGTTATGTAGCTAGTTCCGTTGAAAGAAGACAAAATTACAGACACCATCGGCACATTTATATTTAGGCTTGGAGTAGGAGCTCAGATAGTTATTTTTTCTAATACAGAGGATACTACAAAAGGTCTGCAATGCAGCTTCATTTAATTTATTCTTCAAAATAATTTCCTCCACATTACATTACACTTCCCCATTCGTCGAAATCAGTCTTTGAACCAATTCTGCCATGTCAGGAGTGAGGAGAATTCATTGTCCCTAGCTCTCAGAAGGTCCTCGTTACTAGAAAAGGTTTTCCTTTCAGATTTTTTTTCATATGCAGAAACAGTTTAAAGTCGCAGGTAGTAAGTTCTGGACTGTAAGGAGGGTGTAAGTTTCAGTCCAGTAATGGACAGCTACTCGATGCAGGCTCAGGTACGGTGGAGGCGCCAAGTGCCCATTCTTGACTTTGGTCGCAGGTTTTTCATGGAATCTATGACTTTACGCAGGAATTGCTCACTGTACCTATTTGGTGTGACTACTTTCTGTGTGTCCAAAAAACACACATTTCGCTCGATCTGAAAAATAAAGCAATCATTGAGGTCGAGATTTTTTGGTAGATGTATTCTCATTGTCAAAGAGCCAAACTTTGTTCTGAGTTTTGATAATAGAACATCCACGTTTTGTCACCTCTCATTATACAGGTTATTATTGTCCCTCAACTAATAGTTTCAGCACCTTTGGACACCAATTCACAAAACTAATCAATTTCTCTTCTGTCAGACCATTGGACACCCAAAGACAACAATGTTTCTTCACCTTTAACCCTTAAGTAGGGAGGTGGTTTACACTAACATAAGTAGGGAGGTGGGGTGCTCACAACACCCCAATGGAAAAAATTCCCCCACCAAAGGGGGGTTTTAGAATTAGCAACTTCTTTATTATTTTACTTCTTTAAACCTATTACCAATATTATATAACCAAATAATTAATTAAAATGCTCAAATATGGTATTTTTTTTGTTGTAATCGTTTTTCTTCATTTCTAATTTTGTTTTTATACAGTTATCAAAAATATGGCTTTGTTGAATAATGAAAAATTCTTAATCATGTCAAAATTGATTATTAAGGGATAGAAGGAGACAAATCAAGTACTTATTTTAAAAAATATTTTTGCAAAGTATACAAATGTAATCTGTAAAATACTTCATATCGCTAACTCTAAACCTCCACAATAAATTTGTTTCATGTCATTCAATTGCATAAATGTTTTACAAAAACAACAAAAAATCGTTGTTTTATTATCTAAACTTTTCTTTCCGTGTGTCTAGGGCAAACGGCACATCAATCAGAACGTCTATTCTCCGTTTTTGATGCTGGTTCTGCTCATCTTCCCATGACCGGTCATCCGATCATTTTGGCCGCATATTGTATTTTGAAATCTAAGATTCTGTTGCTCTCTTTTCAATTCGTGGTCTAATCAGTTTAAGCCCAATATCTCTTAAGAACTCGACCCTCAGCAGAGTTCGTAGTAGGATTATTTGCTACATATATTGCCTGAGAGTTAATGCCGGCTAAGTGAAGGATTCTAAACAAGATAGTTAGAGAACACACCGAGCTACAGGATATGTAGCGTACATCTTGTCAATGATGTCTACATCACCTTTTGGTAGATTATAAAATATTATTATTTCTAGCTTCTCATCTCAGCCTGCTATAGTGATTCTTCATCCGACTGTTCACTTTATCCTTCATGCATTGATCTTTCAGAAATATCTCTTTCCCCTTCGTCCAAATCAATAAACTCAACTTCTTCATCCTCTTCACAAATTTACTAAAAAAAAAGCCTCTTCATTATGTCTTGATTATCTTCACATAAAAAGTCGAACGGGGGTCGAAACAAAAAATTATATTGTAAATTTTTGTTACGTAAGTAGGGAGGTGGGGTGCTGTGAGCACCCCAAGCCAATAAATTACTCAAAAAACATACAAATAAGGTTTTTTCTGATGCGAATGAAACCTCAATGTGTACACAACTACAGTGAAACCTCTCTATAGCGGACACCTGTAGGAGAACCAAAGTTGTCCACTATAGAGAGGTGTCCGCTATACAGAGGGGTTGGTCGAAATGGATACGTACCAAATTTGTATATTTAATTCATGTTTTAATTAACCATTTAATAATTATCCATAACACGTTTTTTTAAAGTATATAAAAAGAAGTTCAATAAGTATAAACTTAAAAAAAGTTTTTATTCTAAAAAGTTTAAAGCATAAAGAAGTTCTTGGTTCTCGGACAAAATTTTTGTCGCAATTTTCCGTCCATTTCTTCAAAATTTCATCTTTCTTTTTCAATATTTCTGCTGCTTGTGTTTTCCCTATCTTAAAAAACTCGTCAACTTTACGCACACCGCATTTTTCGCGATTGGAAAATGTTATCACGTCAATTTTTTCTTTAAGTGTCAGAGATTTCCAAGTAGATCTATTGAAGAGAAAGCACGATATTTACTCAACAAGAGCTAAAAAGAAAATCTGATAAGTGAAGAGAGTGAAGTTCGGCGGAAGGAATGTGAACCGAACAGACTTCTGGAATATTCCCGGAACCGTGATACCGCGTAGACAAAACAATAGTAATCTGCCAGCGGGAAAATCATATGCTCCTGCTGAAAAGGAAGAGGTTCCTGTTGTGAAATGACTAGCAAGATATTACTAGTCACTATTCTGTATATATATCTTATTCTTACAAAGTGTTTGTTATTGTTAACGCATTTTTCTGGAAACCTACACCGATGGGGACGCTTCTATAAATAACATTAGCTGTAATTGTCCGTAGTAAGGAGGTAAAAAATCAGGTTTTACTGTCCGTGTCCTTTATACAGAGGTGTCCGCAATATAGAGGTTTATTTTACCTATAGAAAAATTCGGGACTGCGAGAAAATGTCCGTTAATAGAGGTGTCCGCTGTAGGGAGGTGTCCGTTAAGGGAGGTTTCACTGTACTATTTAGGAAGGTACCAAAGAGTTGAAAAGGATTGAAAATCTTTAAATTGAAAATATAGAGGTAATAAAGTGATGGGATGCTGTGAGCCCCCCCCCCTCCCCCGAAATTTTGATTTAATCAGTAAAAATTTCATAAAACCCATAAAAATAAATTAAATAAGATCATTTAGTTCATAAAACATATTCTATTTTGGGTATAATAGCGTTTAAGTTGGCTAAAACTCTTCCAAGATCTAAATTGTTAGTATTCCATACACCGGAAATAGTCTCAGCCCCCCCCCGAAATTTTTTCAGCCCCCTCCGAAATGATTTTCTATATACGCCCATGAATTGTTGTTGCTTGAAGGTGTCAATCTGTTCACATTTCACTCGCCGGTCTTCATCACGCACTATTCTGTGTTACCGACGTTCGCATCCTTCCTCCTGGCGTCCTCCAGAGTGAAATTGTTTCATTCAAATTCTCTTTACCTCCTGAATATAGTCTTACAATGTTCAAAGTCATTAGTCGATCCAAGCTTAATCTCTTCTAAGCAGTGAACTCTTCTTAAACTACGCGCCCTTAATAAATATCTATGTATTGATCAATATGAGGTATATTGAACAATATTTGCATCAGTATTGTATCAGATATCGAAGTGTAACCAACCCACCTACTGACGCACGTGAAAAATCAGAGTCCGAACGTGAGTTTGTTTTGCTCTTTTTTTTCTTTGGGTGCATCGACTGCTTTGGTCATTGACACCATTCCTTATTGTTTCTTTTTTAATCAATAAATCAATTCTTAATGTGTGCTTAAACTGAACTAAACTATTCCATGTTTGGTTAGTTCCAATTTTGAGGTATAATTTTATTTAATTCTAAACCTGAATCTAAATCGTTGGCTATTTCCAAAACTCATTCACTCCTCGGACATTCACGGAATAAATGCATATGACACAAGTCATAAAATATTTACACACATTATACACTCACAAATGTTGGATTTTCCCAATATATCTGACTGTACAATTTGGTGTCTGTTAGATATTCTATCAATATCAGAGGCTTCGTTTCGATGTAATAAATAGTTCCCTTAAGTTATCAGGTTAGAAGTGCCGCCTCCTGGCTTCCTGGAGAGCGGTGCGCTCATTGGCTGAGGATTTTTACAATGTGTTCAATCGTTTGTCCTATTTCTTTCTTCCATTTCTCTAGCTAATGTGAATAAATGAGTTAAAACATTACTACGCCTAGTCCCCCCACCCCTGCAGATTCCTTCCTTCCGCTGGATAGTCCTTCAAACTCCTTCATGTCGGTACTCCAGTATCCCCACCCCCGCATCCTTCTCAGTCAGTCATGGACAGAACTGGCTACGGTAAGGACCCGCCCGGCTACCAACCGTTTAGGTGCACGCTAAAGAATGGATCTTCTCCTGCCTGTGAGTTTTTTTGGTATTTTTTTAATGTTATTTATTCGTTTTTGAAGACATTTCTTCATTAAAAAATACATTTGACTTTTTCCCAATGAAAAACCGGCTATTTTCAGTAGTTTTGCAATAGGTTTTGATTTCTTAACTCATATTTACATCTGTCAATTAAAAAGAACAAGTTAAAAGAGTTAAATTTTTGGTGGGTTTGAACTTTTTTATTTTTTGGCGTTATTGTAAATGGGGTAAGTGCCGATAGGTATTTAAGCTAATTATTTGTTTGGTTCATCTAGTTCCTAATCTCAAATGGAATGTAATTAATAGTAATCGACCCAATTTCTCCAGCCTTTTTGAATGATCATCATATTTCTACAACCTTTATCTGTTCTTTATTTGGCAATAGATATGATAGAAATTGTTGAATTGGCAACGTTACATGTTGTAACACTTTTTGCGGCGTAGGTCCTCCGTTTCTTGAATCACCGCAAATGTCCTCTCTATTGCATGTCAGTTAGTATATATAAATGAGACGATAAATAAATTGTTTATCTTTTGATGTAAATCAAGGTCGCGGTATCGATGCTCTTGTTTGTAATCAGATTTCGAGTGCCTTATCAGGAGGAGAGCTGCAAGTGGGTGATAAGAGGGGATCTGTTGATATTTGTGTCCTGGTATCGATTTCTTCCGTGTCGACATAGTTTCACAGGCACATCTCGCCCTCGTTGATCATGACTGTTTTTTTTGTTGTTTTTTTTTTTTATTAAAAAAAAAACAAGTGAAACTTAGTATAGCTTCACTATAATTATGAACCCAATTTATTTTTTCCTTTCGTTAAATTGATTATAATAACTTATAATCAATTTAGGGAGAGGGTAAAATAAATTATTATTATTATTTATGAATTGGATAGCTAACCTTCGGTGGCGATTTGCTTTTTTCTTTAGAAGGTTTTGGTAAAGGGTGATGCAAAATTGTCTATTAGTTAATTTTGTCCTTAAATTAGTGTACATTTTTATCTAATCTTTTGATATATTTTTTTTTAGAAATTTTGGCTTGGAATATTCTTTGGTGTTAGATTTTGTTGTATATGTGTGTGTTCATTAAGTGTTTGAGTTCTATGTCGATGTAGTCATCTCGAAGGAGTTCTGCAATGGCAAGAAAATTCTCAGTCAGTATATCTCGATTGTTAGGTCTGTGTTGCATGAGTTTTGCCCTTATTGGTGGCAGGGGCCACGTTGTGGTTCTCCTGTCGCCGCTTAGTGGTCATATGGTTGGTTGCACTGCATTAGTGTCCAGGACTTGGTGGAGTTCTGAACTGTGAGAGACTCACTTAGTCTCAGGGCGGAAGCTGTGCGTTGTTGGTATCTCTTCTTCCCGAGGATCATCTCACGATCCCCGCGGTCTTAAGGAGGCTCGCAGGGATATCCTCATCTTGATGACCTGATGGAGGGTGATTATAGGCGAGGGGGTCTGTTTTAGGGAAAGACCCCTTTGCCATTCCCACCTTATTAAGCGCATTCTCCCGTCCGTATTGGGTCATTAGGTACGCGTGAGTCACATGGCTGTGGCTACTACTTCTTAACACCGTGATAAGCTGCCGACGACGAACGCTAGTCTTCGTACATCTTCCGAACTGAGCTGCCACCAACTGAATTGTCGACACACACATCTCGGATCTTATTTGCGGTTTAGGGTGCATTTTTCTTTTTCAGTCATACACTGAGGACCTCACCCAGCCTTTAATTAATTTATTAATGAATACCTGCAAAGAGAGAAATCAGGCGGTTGGAGCATAGTACTGTACAAACTATTTCCCTAGTGTGTCGTATGGTCCACAATCAAATTACTCTACAGTATCTGCCCTTCTGGGCCCTTGTGGCTTGTGACTCATGACTCATTTATATATATATATATATATATATATATATATATATATATATATACATATACATATATATATACACACACATAAAAACTCACATGATTACTTTTGGCGTTGCAGTGTACAAGTGGGAGCTTACATAGTTCTGGCAGAAGATTAGACTAAGCGGGAAGTTTTGGAAATAAATAATAATAATTCATGAAGATAAAAATCTTGGAAATAAAGCCGTTCCGTTCATATCACTCCACCAAAATATTTTGAACATCCGATTAAACAATGATTAACCTTGTTAGGCTTTTACCGAGATTCGTTTCTCTTTTCCGTGACCACCTGTTGTACATGTGATAATCGTGCTACGAAGTACAGGCTGCTTTATGTCAGGAATGTTCATTACTGTTTGACATTTTCCACCATTTAAAAAATCTTGCACTCTTTGAATCCATTATTCATCAGACACCATCCAACCAAGGATGTCACGATGCTTGCTGCATCTTTTCTCCTTACTAAATGGCTATTTGCTTGAATATATCCAGCTTTGATTGTATTAGATGAATCATGGTTGTACATTAGAGATTGCTGTGGTTATGAAGCCACCCTTAGGGATATGGTAATGTTGCCTAGAAGGGACCCGAGTGTGTGTTGAGGGTTCAGATTACCTCCTCATGCGAATCCTATTGATTAGCTGTCAATTATGCACCTATGTATACTCCACATAACTCCCCTCTTATTACCGTTCCATAACCTGCAATATTATACTCAGCATTACTAATATTGCATTCCCGCAATATCTATATCCTAAACTCCTTAATCAATTAATTTATTATAATCAGTTGAAGATAGTTACCCGTTGTGGTTACAAGAAATCAAGGAATGGTTGGCTTTTGGCTACGCCTAAGTTGAATATAATATTAAACTTTATGGAATGACATACCCGTTCAGTTAGATGGAATAGATCTAATTCCGCATGCGCAAAATTCTGAGGGAAATATTCCTGACGGTTCCTCATTTGCATTTCCAATACAATGAACAACACGCTACTTTCAATAAAAACTGATTATGTCTCGTTTACGAGCAGGAAAGGCTTTGAGAGGTCAGGCAAGGGAGATATTTAACAATAAATAGCCAAAGGTAAGGCTAAACCCAATTTGAGCTATAGCCTGTTCAAATAGATGGTTTAGTTGGAGGGAAAAGGGCGTGGCCTACCTGTATATTCCCCGTACAAGAAATTGAAGGTAAAAATTCTCTCTGTTATACCCTTACCATTAGGAAGTTTAAAACGTTTTGATGATTACCTTTGGCTAAGTATTGATATACATTAGACACTGTTTCCTTTGTCTGACCTCTCAAGGCCTTCCATAGTCTTAAACGAGACATATTCAGTTTTTATAATGTTTCAGGTATCGTGTTGTTCCTTGAAATGGGAGTTTGCAAAAGGTGGAACCGTCGGAAGTATTTCCTTCAAATTATCGCGCATGCGGAATTCAAATTTTCCCTCTATCTGAACAGGCTATATTAGGGCCAAAGTTATACCCAATTAAATAACTTGGCAGTTATTAAATATAAGTAGGTCACTGCTGAAAATAAATAAATAATACCAATTTTATACTAATTAAGCAGAGAAAGTCTTTCATTTCAATTCACTGAATTACGAAGAAGTTCCGCTGAGATTTTTGATAAACTGTAACCAATTAAAAGTTAAGGCATGGTTGGGATTCGACTAAGAGAAAACGTATGATTTTGAGAAAAATCTATGTTTCGAACGTTTCGGCATACTCTTTGGCAGCCTTTTTCAGAAAAAAAAGAAACATACACAATTACAAACGAGAATAATCACAGCAGTAAGCAAACTTTTACATGACATTAGGTTATAAACAATTTTTTTTAGTGCATATTAGGTAAACAAAGCGTTTTTTTTATGAACAAATTAATCAGTCGTTTTCTAAATAAAACTTAGTTTAGTGTAAGTAAAAACATTAACAGTAGACCAAAGTAAAAAAATGGCAAAGAAACACATAAATATTAGCGTAATGGCAGGGAAACACATAAGCAAAGAAATATCAGTATTTGTTTATAACAAGTCTGTAAAATTTTGTGATTATTCTCGTTTGTAATTAAATCGGTGAGTGCAGGAAGTAAGTCAAGAATTTAAAATTTCATATTAAAGAGGAAAAAACATCGTAACTCCTCCAAATTTTCAAAAAAAATAACATTTTTTTTTCTCTGTCGTAGCATGCATTTATGCTGGTCTCATGCAAAAATTATATAGTTCCTATTTAAATCGTCCTGCGGAAAATTTAAAATGTAAGGAAAAACGGATTTTCGAATGTTTTGGACTGAAGTGATTTCTCCTCTCACCGATTCAATTGTGTATATCTATTTTTTAGCTGAAAAAGGCTGCCAAAGAGCATGGCCTTACTAATATTGCATAAGGTTTAAAATTATACTCTTCAGACTTACTAAGGTATTTGCCAAAACAGTTACTTCCTCAAATTTTCTTCTACTAAATTAATCAATTTTGCTCAAAATTGTATCGGAACCTCTTTGTGATTGTTATTCGATATTTGTGTTTCAACGATTTTTGGAATTATGCAACTATATACATATATACTGCCCATAACTCGGCTCTTACTATCATCTCATTATCAGGAGTCATGTTATTTCCAAAACAGTTGTTTATTCAAATCGTTCCTCAGCTCAATTTATATTGTATGTCGAAATATTTGTATGGAAGAATGAAGTGTCCTCTCAGGTGATGGAGGCGTGCCTGTCTGATTCCTACAATAAGGGGTTGAATCACGGTTGTGGCAGGTTGAGTTTAATTGAGCGATTAATTATGCAGTAGAGCCGTGCTAATCCAGACTAATTAGGACCGATCCCTGTTCGGATTAGCGAAGATTCGGATTAGGTGGAGTTTTGTCGTATTCTGCCGTATATTGACTTTATCAGGACTATTAAGCGTTGTTTGATGTCTCAAGAATTAAATGTAAGAAATTAAGTCTTCTACTGCCCTGCAATTTAAACTTCACTGTAGTGTTCGGTGTTAAAATCAACACGACTTTTTGTACGTACAAATGATGAAACTTAGCTTCTTAAAGCAGTTTGAGTTCGTTACTTCAGATGATCCCTGACTTTATCTCTTCGATAATGGATTGTTTTGTATACGAACGTTGTGCGTTTTGCACAAATTCTGTACAGGCACATAGTCGTCAATCCTCACGACCCCCAGCTAACTCTGGATTCGAAATATTTTCGGTGTTTATTTAAATTTTAACGTCCGTTATAATAAACTGAGAATTTTAGAAAGGGTGACCTATAGGTAACCCTTTCTAAAATTCTAAAACAACCCTTTTGTAGCGGGTATAGGGCTAATACTTTTTTATTTTTTTCCACCACCATTCTACCAATTGGAAAGTTTATTTAGTTAAAGTGATAACAAATATTGAAGTGTTCGCGGCAGCCAACTGTATAATTTGTTTTTAACGCGACTTCTGGTGCCCGTGCAACAACGCTTAAGGTTTTGAGAAGATACAGAAAGCATTATTGGAATCGATGTTATAATCTACAATAAGGTCCCCATGTAACACTACTGGTTCCTCTAAAAAAGTATTACCCATGTTTTCTAAGTAGTAGGCCTTTACATTTTATTATCCAACGCCGCAATGCTGGGCAATTCGATAGCCCTTGACATAGTTTGTATAATGATTCTAGGGATGGTATGTGTCAGCTAGAAAATGTAGGGAATTGCCCGAGTGTGGAGGTCTGCTGTTGGTAGATTGCGAACAGCGATAGAACGGAAATTGACAAGGCTGAACTCTGTGCTCATCGCATTGACAGATCCTTGTCTTAATGTAAGCAACTCCTTTCACATCCTCATAACATATACAGAATTCTACTACCTCTTTAGAAATTCAAATAACATCTCAAAATAGAAACTGAATAATACTTTTAAGATTAAATCCCTGTAGTTTTAGCACTTTCGAAAGGATTCTAGGTATTGAAGTTGCACTCTTGAAAAAATTTTTGAAACATACTCCAATTTTCATAATCCTACCTACTAGATATAAAAAAAAATCACCCTCATTGAAATATATATTTACATATACCGGGTGCCTCAAACTACCTGTCCATCTTCCCCCCTTATAAGCTTGGTTTCTCCCTATGAAGGGAGAGAGGAACCGGAATAAATGTAGCATGCTCTCTTCAGCGATTAAACATTTTGAAGGCCAGTATTACCTTATCCTGAGTTAAAGTTAGCTTTTTCGTTAAAGGCCAATATTAGGGGGATATATAAAGTTGATATCACTTAGAAAGCAATGTGTCCGTTCCTTAAAATCAACCTCCTAAGATAGCTGTTGTCAGGTAGGGAAAATATCATTCTATATGCCTCAGAGTATCTAAAGTTCTTAATTTTTTCTTAACTTGCTATATTGCTACCCAGATTTACAGTGGCTAAAAGATTTCACGGAAAATGGCGATTGTAAATTCTAGGATATCGGCTTTATAGATAAGGAGTTGGTATTACCTTGAATGTACACAAGTCTTCATTGATACATCATTGCTCCCTTGGTCCTTGGGATTCGTACACTCTGGGAATACCTAGCCTTGTCGTCTATCGCCATCCTAACCAGTTATTATGGTGAAACATATAGGCTCGGAGGAACTGTCCCATCTTAAACTGTTTCATTTAATGTTATCTCTGGCATTCTTTGGAAAGCTTAGAATAGAAACACCTAAATATATTGTCCTCAATAAAAAAAACACAAGACTCCAGATATTGTTACAGAAAGAAAGATAGCTTTCCTTCTAAATTACGGATGAAACCTATCGCTCCAACGTGTAAGGAGAAAAGTCAACATTCACAACTCCATTCAGATAACCATCGAGTTGAAATGGTATACAGGAACAAATCAGCAAACTGTAAACGAGCAAATAAAAACATGACAAAAATGAGCGGCTAAAAGTATGTTCTACGTTTTCGCTATATGCATAAGAAGGAACCCTAACCCCCCAAACACATATATATTATAAATTATTTATATATATATATATATATATATATGTATATATATATATATAAATATATATATATATATATATATATATATATATATATATATATATACAGGGTGTCCCGTAAATGTCTAGTCATATTGTGGGAGGTGATAGAGGACCTTTGGGGGAACAAAAAATGTTCCTTGATGATTTTCCGAATTCTCACACATACGGAAGTAAATCCAATGGAAAGCTGAGTAACTTTACTATAAGACTAGTTGGGAGTAAATGTAAAAAGTCCGTCACGCAGGAGCTGCATAACTAAGCACTTTCCTCAGAATTTGGGTAGTGTAGACTGCTTTCCAGAACAATTTGCTTAAAATATCCTACATAAATAAAATAGAAACGTGAATAGTTCTCTTTTAATTTTGTAATGAGTAACTGATCAATTATTAATTTGCTTCCAGAGTTATGTTTACACATGGTACCTACTACACTACGTAATAAATACAAAAAACCTCATATTATCGTATTTTGATCTAACGCAGGAACAGGATACAGTCACTCTAGTGGTAGAAAGCGCTCCTTGCGGCGGCTTTGTGAACCTACGTCTGGCAGGCTTTTCTATTGAAATATATTACAAATTAAACCCCCGCTTTCCGATTGACCGATTCAGCTCATTTTTACAACACTTCTTTCTCATGAGTTACCCACGACGTATACCGCGTTTCGTTACAATACAGCAGAAATTACGACCTGTATGAGTATATTAGGAATTTGGGTCCGGAGTAAACCCCCCCCCCCTCTTCTAATGAACCGATTTAGTTTATTTTTACAACACATATTTACCTGTAGATGACCACTGCGAATACCGAGTTTCGTCGAAATATACCAAAAATCACGGCTGGTAGTGGCGAATTGGTATTGTGGGTCCGGAGTAACCCCCCCCCCCCCTCCTAATGAACCGATTTAGTTTATTTTTACAACACATATTTTCCTGTGGATTAGCACTACGAATACCGAGTTTCGTCGAAATATACCTAAAATCACGGCTGGTAGTGGCGAATTGGTGTTAATGGCCACCTCCTGGACCCGGTATTAGTTACTGTAATTAATAAATTCAAAATAAATGTGTATTTTTTTTATTTATTGTTTTAGGATTTTATTTTTTATTTTTGTGGAAGTAATATTTTTTATTGTTTTAAGTAAATATTTACTTAATATTTAAGTAAATATTTATAGAAACTAATATTTCTTTTAAGCTTTTGGAATGAACTGAAGAAAAAAATTTAATTTTCTTTTCACAGATCCATGTTTTTTTTTAAACTTTTGTTCCTAAATCGTTCACATACTTCAGTAACACAGGCTTGTTGTGATACATGAATGGAAAGCTGGTTAAATGAAAAAGTTTTTCTGAAACCCGGAAATCTCAGATCCATCCCATTGAAGAGTAACGCTGGTAAGAAATATCAAGAAAAAGTCAGGAAATTTAGAAAAGCTTTCTTTTGGTAAGATAGACATACTTAAATTCATTCCTTTTTATGTTTACTCCCAACTAGTCTTATAGTAAATTTACTCAGCTTTCGATTGCTTTCACTTCCATTCTAGTAGAACCACCTGTCATGGAGCTACAACGATTATTCTTCTAAAAACCACGTTTGTCTTGATAAAACAATAAAACGACCTTTTCTCCCGTATGTTTGAGAATTCGGAAAATCATCAAGGAACATTTTTTGTTCCCCCAAAGGTCCTCTATCACCTCGCACAATATGACTAGACATTTACGGGACACCCTGTATATATATATATATATATATATATATATATATATATATATATATATATATATATATAAAAAAATCAGTCCCGTAACAGGCCACTAGGGCCCAGAAGGGCAGATACTGTAGAGGTATCTGATTCTTGACCGTACGGCACACTAGGGAGATAGTGTGGTCAACACTATGCTCCGGCCGCCTGATTTTCCCCTTGGCTGCTTCGACTGCTAGAGTCATTAGCACCCAAGGTACCCATTATTAATTAAAGGCTGGGTGAGCCTAGGGACGGTCTGGGACCCCAAATCCAACCCTCGAACGGCAGCACTAGAAGAATATATATATATATATATATATATATATATATATATAGTGTAACGGATAAAGGTATCAACATTTCAGGAGTTAATAGTAGATCTCATGTGCAACAAAAAGTTCGTATAATGTACAGTTCAATTCACAACAGAAACAAGCAAATTCAAATTTCGTATTTTTTTTTTTTTTTTTTGTACCTATCTTGGTCTATTTAGAATAAGTAGTGATTACTGAAAAAAAATCGTTTATCGTAAATAAAATCCAATCATACTATCGTAAAGTATGAAGATAAACTTTCCTTTGAGAAACCAAGGTTTGTAGTGTTACTATGTTTATGTTAAAGGCGTTCCAGGGCGGTTCCATAAACCAACTTCAGGTTATTCACTTTGTCACCTGAAGCTTTCAGACTCCTCCACTTTCAGAAAAACTTGTCCGTTTAATAACCTTTAATTACCTAATAAGGAAGTCCTAAAGATAAGTTATAAAGATATTTTTGTTAATTTTATGAATAGTATAAAATATATTATTCTGGGATAAGCAAGTACTTAAGGGATAAGCGAAACCTCAGGCCACAGTTTACGTATATCTAATAAATGTCCTGCAAGTTTCACTTTTCAGGAGAATTGGGCTATAAAGTAATATGCTTACAGTCTTAACTTGGGGGCAGTCTTAACGCGGCCCTAATTGTGAAAGGTTCTTCTTTTAGAGTTTAGGGTGTAGGTATTTTATGCATTAGCTCGTTCACCTAGAAAGGCACTAAAATAATGAGAAATATATTGAGAAGTTAATAGAATGAATGTATCCTTTATTAACAAAATAGTCATAGTAGATAATTAAATAAATAAAAAAATAGATAAATAAATGGATAACTTTGCCTCTAATAAATAAATAATAATATAGTATAATACTTTGTTTGTATTTTAAGTAACTATTTTGTAGGGCCTCCCATATTCCTGGAGTAATAGTCTGACTTCGCACGGGGACTAGTCCTATCGGGAAGTGCAGTCCGCTGTGCCTTCTATTTCCTTCATCCAGATCTCCTTCCATCTGCTTCTGTCCCTGGCAGTCCTCATCCACACATCTGCCTTCCTGTTCTTCTCTTCTGTCCATATGGGATCCATTCCGTAGCCTGCTTTGCCCACCTGTCATTGTCTTGTCGAGCAACATGCCCTGCCCAGGTCCATTTGGTCTTCTTTGCATGTAGCAGGACGTCTTTAATACCTGTCTGTGTCCTTATATGAGCATTAGTTATCTTCTGTCTCCTTTTTACGTTCAGAATGCATCTCTCTACCGAACGTTGCCATATTTGCAATTTGTTTTCTTGTGCCTTGGTGAGAGACCAAGTTTGACATCCGTAACATACAACGGGCAGGATGCATTGCTCGAAGACAAGCTTCTTCCACTCCATTCTATAACTTCCCTTCATAATAAATTTCAGAGCCCAAAACTTCTTCCATGCTTGAGATGTTCTTCTCTGAAGCTCTTTATTGAGAAGTTGATAGAAACACGTTTTATTGATTTTCCACCCATTTCGCCAATCCCTAAAACAGGATAAAGGCTCCTATAATTTTTAATTACAATATTCTTGGATGTATATATCCCTACTTTTTAGACAAATGATATAAGATTCATAAAGTATAATATATGGGACCATAACCTTTTACAGGAAGTTTTAATAATGGTTGTTGATTGGCGGTATTAAACAGTTACTCAACCTGCTATTTTAGACTATGACGAGCATACAGTTTATTCCTAAATATTATATTTTGGCTCAATATTTCATCTTTACAGTCGTTCTGAACATAAATAAAAATAGCCCTTCGACAACAGACAGTTACAAATTAAAAATAAATAAAGCCTTAAAATAGTGGTGCTCTAATCCGCTCTAAAATAGTTTCCTCTTTTCCACGATCCCAATAAGATTTTATGTGGGGCCTTTTTGTATTATTGGTCTATTTTCTTTTTTTTAGCATATTTTGAGATAATGTAGCATAGAGGTTGGACACACTATTTTTGAAAAATGTAATCTTCATCTTCAACTCTCTTACATAAAAAGTTATATTCGCTTAAAGTTGGTTACTATCAGTTTTCTGTGTATTTGGCGCCTAAAATATCGCATTGTCGAGATCTTATTAGAGTTTGTGTTTACATTTTTCATAAAAATTCAATAAAAAATATTAAGTGTATCTATTCCAAGCTTTTTAAGGCTAAAGGATAAGGAAGTTGAGTGTTGTATTTCAGATATTGTTTTACTATGTTTTTATTTGTAATGATGTGGATTTTCTCTTTGTTTTTTCTTTTCATTATATTGTCATACAATGCAATTAATATCAAAGGTGAATGTTTATATTTTAATAGCATGCTATGCTAACATATTCTATTTTCCCTTTTATCCATATTATAATCTTGTTTTTTTTTTTGTTTTTTTTTCTTTTTTTGGAATGAGCTGTTCAGAATCTCCTATCTATGATCTATCGCTTTATTAATTATTATGAAAGTATTTATAAAGTGTCCTATTATTTCTTTTTTAATTTCGGTATTATACATTTATTTTACTAATTAGAACGTCTATTTATAAATAACCATGATTATTAGGACGGGTAAAGTATCGTTCAGAAAAAGAAGGATACCTGAAAAGAAGGGGAAAGCCTTATGATAAATTTATTTCCACCAATAATTTATTGGCATTCAAGTGATGGTCGTTATAAATTTCATCTTGTAAATGGGGCCTTCCTTGGGAGACTTAAATCCCTTTGCTGATACATTCCTCCGCAGTTTATTTGCATGAAGAAGCTCTTTGCTCTTCACTCTTCAAGTTCCATCTCAGTGTTCGAATCATGTTCTAAAATGAGGATTTATAATATATTTTAGAGCTTTCCAGGAAACAACTGAAGGTGAATCCCTCAGGATTATCTGTTGTAACTCGAAAGAGGTTGTGTCATTATTTACTCATGTATGTCAGTTCCAAACTATTTCTAAGGTAATTTTACTTTGCTAGTAAGAAGAGTCTAACAAATATTGAAACAAAATGTTAAGAATATGTGAATCTCGTATACGAGCCAGGCCGAGTTGTAAATACTAGCCACTCCACTTGAAAGCAAGGTTTTGATAACGCCTGGTCCAGTGAACTCGCCTTTCGTGTCGTTCCTCTTGATCTAACATCAGACAATAAATCTACATTATGACACAGCAATTGACCTTCGTCAATCGTTTTTATGCCCATTAAGGTCTTAATTGAGATCGAACATTACAATATTATCAAAGAAAAATGTTTGAAAATCAAAAGTCATTTGAAGAACTATCACCATGTAAGCGCGCGCAAAAAAAAAAAAAAAAGGTAATAAAATAAATTAATTTTAGTAGATCAGATTAGAACATATACCTACACCTGAACATCCTACGTGTAGATATTTTTATCAGAATAGCTAAATTCGTAAAAGAATCAGTAATTATGTACCTTACTCGTGAGCAGAGATGGGCAGATTCGTATTCGTAAATCCGAATCCGAATTTGATTCACAGCACCTTGACGTGTAAATCCGAATCCGAATGGATTCATATTTGCAAGTGTGAATCCGAATCCGAAATTTGGATTCACACATATGAATCCGAATCCGAATCTATTCGGATTCACACATATGAATCCGAATCCATTGGGATTCACATCTATGAATACGAATCCATTCGGATTCACATCTATGAATACGAATCCATTTGGATTCACACTTGGATTCACTGAAAAATTCAATTCAAAAGGCCAATATAAATAAATAAATGCCTGTCACTACCTCACTACAGGTCGAGTTTTAGCGAATTTTCGTATGTATATTTATTAGCCTCAGACTAAGTATTTGACCCAAAAAATTATATGAAAACTTTCCTACTATTTGGAGCCCCAAGTCGTACATTCTGCCGAGAAATGTAGCCACCATGAAACGGGATAATTCTTCCAGATGTTGAAGGCTTCTTACATGTCAAGCCGAAACTTTGGCATAAATAAACTAAATTTAACTATGAAATGTAGTTTTTATTGAATCAAAAGACGGAATTGCCATTACTTAAGATTCTCACGTACACAAAAGTGTCAAAACCACACAGTAACATCACATGAATAAGAGTGAGGATTTAAACGGTAATATTTATATGTTTTTGTAATTCGGCGAACGCTTAAGGTTTGGAAGTTGAATTTAATTATAGGGGTCTTGTAGTCTTTTAATTTAATATGGAGTCTTTTGTAGGACCAAAATGAGATCATAAGGCTGTATCTAACGTTATAGGCTGTGTCTATAAGGCTGTTGTAGAAGTTTATTTATAATTCAAATTAAAATAATTCAATTCAAATAAAGGGGCTCACCGTGTTTCCATGTGAAATCTGCACTGGCGTCTTTCTTGACTTTAATGTCATTATTTTATTTCTAGTTCCCAGAAATAATTTTTCGTCAATTATCGAACCCCCAACTGTACTCGTTTTGAGGGAATATTGGTTTAGACCCCTAACTTCAAAGTCGGTTTTCTATGAAACTACATTAGATATTTGAATGAAACTAATCTGAATTGAAACTATTGATTAGGTGTACCTTGCGTATTTTTTTAATAATTTTTGGGCCACTTATAAGATAAAAAAAAATTGTGAAGATATGAGGGGCGGTTTTCCCTAACTACCCCTCAAAGCACACCTACCAACAAAATCACGTAAAATCAGTAATTTCTCAACTATTATCCGTAAATGTTTCATTGTGAAAGGTGCGTAGTTTTTCGATCTGTGTAATACAGATTATGCACTCAGCAATATGAGGGTTCACATTTAAATAACAAAAATTTCCTAAGAGTAACTTGAGATATTTTCGATACATCTGGTTTTTAGGTTTAGCTATCGATATAGGGTTTTTGTAATTTAATCACAGTAGATAATGACTCCTACCTTTAATCCTACCTGAAATGTAGGAAGGTACTTATTTATATGATTGAGGTACTTACTGGAATTTATTCAATTCATTTTCCTTGTTCAGTAACTTTTTTCTTTTTTTTTGTTTCAACAAGATCAATAAAAATTCAGTAGTTGTATTATATATTATTAAGGTCCTTGCTTGAATTTATTTGAATTGAATTATTTTAATTTGAATTAGAAATAAACGTCTTCAACAAATACAGCCTTATGATCTCATTTAGACCATAGTTGGGCACAAATTAGCGAGCGCTAAAAGATGATACCTCTCCGCTAATTTAGCGATACCGTAGAAACCCAGTGCTAATAATTAGCGCATAGCGACGGCAGTGCGCTAATCGCTAATTTATTTATGAAATGTTTAATCATCGTGATAGCTAATAGCTTGAGCTATAGGTACAAAATTTTGTCATCTCAAAGTTCACTTCCGGTCTGCTCTGAGCCCGGGGGGATGCACCGCATATAACTTTAGGTAAAACTGAAGTTTAGCGTCCTCCAAACCGATTTCATTGAAATTTTGTACAACAACGTATTTTGATGCACTAAACACGGATCCGCTAAAAAAAAGTTTGCATTCAACTAGGAACGATGTTATCAAGCACTAAAGTTCACTGTCAGGAAGGTTATAAAAGTAGGCGTAAACACCGTATTTGTAAAAACGAGCATGCGCAGCTATGTAACATTGGGAAACAGAGAACTCTCGTTTGAAATGTTCATAAACCATTTATTCAAAAATATTGTTCAATTTTAAGGGCATCCTCACCCCTGGGTTTTGATATCCTCTTGACCAACCGTAGCGAGAGGGAACGCATAGTATGTATGCCTAAAAGTCGTCCTAGACATTCTTCTTATCTTCCTAGACATCCTTAGATTTCTTCTTCTTCTTGAGACGCGATGTTCCGTGGACACAAATCCCCAATCGCACAGAAAAATGCCTTTAAGCGCTCTTCATATTTATGAGCACGTTTGAAGAGAATAATAAATTCGTGTAACTTTATTGCTATTTTTTTTATAAAATAAGAGTATGTTGACAATTAAAGTTCAGCAGGCGCGAATTAGAACGAACTAATAATTATATAGGCATTAGCTATATATTATTTAGGGATTTCTGTTAAATAATACTTTTCATGAACGAAACAAGAAATGTGAAGAGTGTTTCATTATTTTTTAAAAAATGGTTGCGAATAAATAACTGCTGTTGAATTTAATTAAATAATTGATGGTAAATTTCAATTAAACTTCTTTATTACGAACTTTTCCATAAGGGCGCATGCGCATGTTGACAAATTTAGGTGTTTACATTAGCTCTCATAACCCTCATAAAAGTGAACTTTATTGTTTAATAACTTCTTTCCTAGTTGAATGCGATTTTTTTTTTTTTTTTTTTTTTTTTTTTTAGTGGATCCGTGTTTAGTGCATCAAAATACGTTCTTGTACAAAATTTGAATGAAATCGGTTTGGAGGACGCTAAAATTCAGTTTTACCTAAAGTTATATGCGGTGTATCCCCCCGGGATCAGAGCAGACCGGAAGTGAACTTTGAGATGACAAAATGTTGTACCTATAGCTAAAGCTATTAGCTATCACAATGATTAAACATTTCATAAAAAAATTTGCGATTAGCGCACTGCAGTCGCTATGCGCTAATTATTAGCGCTGGGTTTATACGGTATCGCTAAATTAGCGGAGAGGTATCATCTTTTAGCGCTCGCTAATTTTTGCCCAACTATGATTTAGACCCTACAAAAGACTCCATATTAAATTAAAAGACTACAAACCCCCTATAATTAAATTCAACTTCCAAACCTTAAGCGTTCGCCGAATAACAAAAACATATAAATATTACCGATTAAATCCTCACTCTTATTCATGTGATGTTGCTGTGTGGTTTTGACACTTTTGTGTACGTGAGAATCTTAATAAATGACAATTCCGTCTTTTGATTCAATAAAAACTACATTTCATAGTTAAATTTAGTTTATTCATTCCAAAGTTTCGGCTTGACATGTAAGCCGTCTTCAGGACTATGGAGGAGAGGAAGAACTATCCCGTTTCATGGTAGCTACATTTCTCGGCAGAATGTACGACTTGGGGCTCCAAATAGTTTTCATATTATTTTTTGGGTCAAATACTTAGTAGAGGCTAATAAATATGCATACGAAAATTCGCTGAAACTCGAAACTCGACCTGTAGTGAGGTACTGTCAGGCATTAATTTATTTACACTAGCCTTTTGAATTGAATTTTTCAGTGAATCCAAGTGTGAATCCAAATGGATTCGTATTCATAGATGTGAATCCGAATGGATTCGTATTCATAGATGTGAATCCGAATGGATTCGGATTCATATGTGTGAATCCGAATAGATTCGGATTCGGATTCATATGTGTGAATCCAAATTTCGGATTCGGATTCACACATGCAAATATGAATCCATTCGGATTCGGATTTACACGTCAAGGTGCTGTGAATCAAATTCGGATTCGGATTTACGAATACGAATCTGCCCATCTCTGCTCGTGAGGTACCTGACCTCAGACCAATGTATTTCGATGTACTAAGATTTATTATAAATGTTTAATATGTAGTGTATTTCTTTTACTACTTTAGTTCCTTTGAATCGTTCATGTGAGGAGAAGCCTCGTCAGTCTGACAACAGCTATAACATGACGTGCTTACTCAGTTTGCAGCGACGCACGGAATCACTATAATTTTTTTTTTTTTTTTTTTTTAGTAATACGTTTATTTAACATCTGTACATGTGGAGAGTACATTAGTTAAGTTTGCTCTCAAATATAAATAATGAATATATACAGAAATTGAGTTGAAATACAAAAGAAATAAAAAATAAAATAAAAAAAGAAAGAAAAAGTACATAAAAAAATAACAAACAAAAACAATGAATAGAAAATAATAATAATAAAAATAATAACACAATAATAATAAAGATAATAACACAATAATAATAAAGATAATAACACAATAATAATAAAGATAATAACACTTTTGGAAGGAGCCAATCAAGACTGGCACTTCCTCCTCAGAATAATGTTTTGTCCTCATTCAGTTAATTGATCACGAGGCCAATGTCTCTTGAGCCTTCTAAGCGGGTTTTTGGGGTGAGTTTGGGAGGAAAGTGTTTGTGCTCTAGGATTGGGATGGAAGGACAGTTTGGAATGAAAGGTTAGGAAGCGGGATTTTGCCAGTTCTTGAACGAAAGGGATGTTGAGGTCACTATGAAGAGTTTTATTGGAAACATAGAAAGGAGCATTAACTATTTTGCGGAGGTCTTTGGATTGGAATACCTGTATTCTCTGTATGTTAGAAGTTTTAGTTGTTCCCCAGAGTTCAAGTCCGTAAGTCCAAAACGGTCGGATTATGGTTTTGTAAACAATGAGATTGTTGTGTATTGTCAGTTTTGATGAAGGTCCCAGTAGTCGTCGTAAGAGTCCGTATCTCCTGTTTAGTTCCTGTCTTTTCAGTCGGGTGTGTGGGTTCCAGGTGAGTCTACTGTCCAGTAATAATCCCAGGTAGCGCACCTCGTTGGATATGGGGAGTTTGTGGCTGGATATGACGACTGGAGGGCAGGTTCTGTTATTGAGGGTGAATGTGATTTGGCAGCATTTCTCAGGATTCACCTTTATTTTCCACTTGTTGCACCAGTGCTCGACAGATTCCAGATGTTCTTGTAGATAACAGGAAGCAGTTACGGGATCAGGAGAGGAGGAAAATATGGCTGTATCATCAGGTACAGTTAAGTGGGTAGGTAGTTAAGTGGGTGCTGGGGTGGGTAGGGATGTCTGCGGTGTATAAAAGGTAGAGGAGAGGACCAAGAATACTTCCCTTTGGTACTCCGGAGGAAATGGGATGGGAACTAGACAATGCGGAACCAGATCTTACTTGGAAGGAGCGGTTAGATAGATAGGATTGCAGGATTAGGAAATATGTGTGAGGAAGTATGCGCTTTACTTTGTATAACAACCCCGGGTGCCAAACACGATCGAACGCTTGGGCGACGTCGAGAAAGGCACTCGTACATGGGCGCATGGGATATGGTGTCAACAACGCTAGAGCATTGTTGGATGGTTGAATGCTGAGGACGAAAACCAAACTGGTGATCTTGTAAGGAATTTGGAGGGATCGTGGACAGAATTCTTTTAAGGAGAAGTTTTTCAAATATCTTGGACATAATTGGGAGCAAACTGATAGGGCGATAGGAAGATGGATTCTTGGGAGATTTCTGAGGTTTAGGTATAAGGATTATTATCGAATGTTTCCATGGATTTGGGAAGTGGGTAGTTCGTAGGATTGAATTGAATATGTAGGTGAGGAAAATAATTGCTTTGTGAGGTAGATTTTTTAGGATTAGGGCTGTTATAAGGTCGTAACCGGGAGATTTTCTTGGGAGGTGTCTGATAATGTATTTAACTTCTGCAGAATGGAATGCTTTAGGAGGAAGGGAGAGTGGAAGAGGGCTATTCAGGTAATCTTGTATTTCTAGGTCTTGGGAGGAGCTGGTTTCTGGATGAGGGGAAAAAGTAGATTCCAGATGGGAAGCGAATAGTTCAGCTTTATCTTCATCACTTCTAGCCCAAGTTCCGTCGCTGCGTTGAAGAGGTTGAGGAACGGAATGAAATTTTAGGATTTTACGGGTTGCTTGCCAGAGAGAGTTGTCTTCGGTGGTGAGCGATTGGAGGTATTCATTGAAGGATTCAGATCGGAATTCGGATAAGGCTTTTTTTAGGAGGCGAGTAAGTCGATTGAAGGAAGTGTGGTTGGATGGGTAACGAGACCTCTGCCAGCGAACCCTTGCTTGGCGCTTAGCTGACAAGAGGTTAAGGATGTGGTCTGGGAGTTGAGGCTTAGGGTGAAAAGGAAGACAAGTTATTGGCCTGCTTGAGCTCAGAGCACTGTCTTGTATGGCTTTTGTGAACATCAAAACAGCCTCATCCACGTCGGATGAAGTTTTCAAGGGAACATTGAGATCTATGAGTTGAGAGAGTTGTTGACGAAACAACTCCCACTTAATAGGCCCTGGTGTGAGAGTGGGATTGCTGGAGCGTGGTAGAGGAGAGGTATTCAGGACGAGTAAGATGGCTGAGTGATCGGATGAGAGTTCAAGCAGTGACTGAACCGAGTATGATATTCCTCGTAGGCCAGAAGTGATGAAGAAATCGACCAGGTCCTTGTTTATGACATATTTCCTTCATACTCCTCGTGTGATTTTCATAATTTCGAGACGTGGAATGGAAAGCTTACAATAGAAACAGTTAACGTTTTGTCTTAATCTTTCGTGAAACATGGAAACACAAAATGAAATCTCAAAGCGATAAATAAATACCCAACGCTCCCAGAAATTCTTCTTGTATTTTTATCACTGATAACTTCTAAATAAGTAAAATGTCTTGACAATCGCGACTGATTTACAAAATGACTGACTTTAGGCCCGAATATTTACTGTACTTGTAAATAATGTACCGAATTGGAGTACATTCAAATATGGAGACGTGTGTAGAGCAGAAACTACATATTATAAAAATACAATATAATAAATTTGTTTTGTTTACAATTACTCATTCCGTTTTACTATCCAAAGCCCTCCTATTTTTTTTAGCGCCCCCGAAATTACTTGAAGTTTCAATCACCCTCTCAGATAGCCTCAGCACCCACTGTAGCGTTGAGAACCTAAGATGTATAGCATTGAATAACGGATTTAGATCTGACATAGCTGTTAATAACACAGGTCAATATTTGATCTAAAATAAACACTCGGAGGATTATGGTTCTTATGGGGTTTTTGGAGTCGCTGATTATAATGAATGGGTCGGTTAACCTTCATCACATCAGAATCAAGGTTATTTGAAGGTCAAATAGAGAAGACAATGTAGGAAAAATATGAAAACACTCATAAGTATGTTTTTGAAGTCCCTCAGTTCGAATCTGTAGTTTGTTTGACCTTTATGCCTTTTCCTTGAGGCAATTTGAAGGTCAAATAGAAAAAAAAATCCTACAAAAATTCTTTTTTTGAGAGGCAGTGCGGGTCAAACAAACCACGGGTTCGTATTCAGGGACCTCAAAAACATACGCATTAATGTTTTCAGATTTTTCGTACGTTTTTTCTCTATTTGACCTTCAAATGATCTTAATACTGATGTGATAAAGTTTTACCAACCCGCTCATCGTAATCAGCGACCCTAAAAACGCCATAGGGACCATACCACTCCGAATGTTGTTTTTTTTAGATCAAATGTTGACCTCTGTAATTGACCTTCCATCTAAGTGAAATTGATTTTTCTAAGTGGACCTTCCTCCTTGAAGTAATCATTTTCTGATTACTGAAGCACTACTTTTAGCTTGCCTTTTTCGAATATTTTTTTAGAAAGATATCTACAGCTAGAAAGCTCAAGGACGGCATTCGTAGAACAATTACTGAAAGGTAAAATCTGGAAATGCTCCAGATGTCTGTGTTATTTCTTCCTAATCTTCTCGGTTCTATTCGCTATAAATTTCTAAATTCACTTAAGGATGTTCATTGAAGTAAGGACGTGCTATAAGCAGGTCCTTGCCATCGTCTGGGATAGCTATATATATCGATTTTAGGCGTCGTTAATATTATTAATTTTTATTGAATGAGCGAATACAAAATACCATATATTAATTCTAAAGTAGCAAAAAATAGTAATAAATACATACAGTGCTAGAGATAAGACTTTAGTAACACTCACCCACACACAATTGAACGACCTGTTTTAGCACTTTCCTCCGAAGGAAAGTAGCTATTGAGGTTGGACTCATGACGGAATTTTTGAAAAATTTCTTCAAATCTTTATCGATCCTACCTAGTAGACACCGAAAATGACCCCCGTTAAAATTTATATATATATATATATATATATATATATATATATATATATATATATGTGTGTGTCTGTTAACACGATAGCGGCCAGAGTTTTTGTTTTTTCGTCACGAAACTTGGTATATAGCATTCAATTAGCAAACGATTGAACGAGTTCGTTAACCACCAAAATCGGTCCACCGGAAGGGGGGGTTTACCCCGGACCCAAAACACTAATTTGTCTATGTCAGCCGTAATATTTGTTATATTTCAACGAAACTTGGTATTCGTAGTGGTATTATAGAGAGAAAAGTGAGATATAAAAATGAATTAAATCGGTTCATTAGAAGGGGGGATTTACTCCGGACCCACAATACCAATTCGCCACTACCAGCCGTGATTTTTGGTATATTTCGACGAAACTCTGTATTCGTAGTGCTAATCCACAGGTAAATATGTGTTGTAAAAATAAACTAATCGGTTCATTAGGAGGGGGGGGGGGGTTTACTCTGGACCCACAATACCAATTCGCCACTACCAGCCGTGATTTTTGGTATATTTCGACGAAACTCGGTATTCGTAGTGGTAATCTACAGTTAAATATGTGTTGTAAAAATAATCTAAATCGGTTCATTAGAAGGGGGGGTTTACTCCGGACCCAAATTCCTAATATACTCATACTAATTTCTGCTGTATTGTAACGAAACGCGGTATACGTCGTGGGTAACACATGAGAAAGATGTTTTGTAAAAATGAGCTGAATCGGTCAATCGGAAAGCGGGGGTTTAATTTGTAATATATTTCGATAGAATAGCCCGGCAGACGTAGGTTCATAAAGCCGCCGCAAGGGGCGCTTTCTACTACTAGAGTGACTGTATCCTGTTCCTGCGTTAGATCAAAATAGGATAATATGAGGTTTTTAGTATTTATTAAGTAGTGTAGTAGGTACCATGTGTAAACATAACTATGGAAGCAAATTAATAATTGATCAGTTACTCATTACTGAGAGAACTATTCATGTTTTTATTTTATTTATGTAGGTTATTTTAAGCAAATTGTTATGGAAAGCAGTCGACACTACCCAAATTCTGAGGAAAGTGCTTAGTTATGCAGCTCCTGCGTGACGGACTTTTTTTTTCGTGAGTCATAGGTCATGAAACGTCGACCTTTCTAAGTTTTCAGATAGTTTTATCCCTCGTCATGAGCATGTTTTACTCCCTAAAACAAGTCAAAACAGTGGAGGTCTTGTATTTATTATTAATCTTTACTTCCGAATTCTGTTACTTTTTTCTTCTTTGTAAGCTATTTAATATTTGCTAGTTGTTATTTCTTTTTTTGTATAACAATTGTAATACATAATCAATATTATAATAATATATTTATTTGTATTTGAATATTCTTCAAACAAATGTGGACACGATCACATTTAAACTTCAAAGTAGAAAATTAACTAATAAAATAAAGTACTCTTTTAAAATGAGAATTAACCATATACAATTCGTTTAATTAAGCTCTTTACTTGTTACCATTGTCTCTTTTCTTAATCGCTTGTTCTAAATATGTGCAAAAAGCATTTATATCATTGATATGTTTGTGGTAGCTTGAAAATATCACGGTTGTGATATTGTTGGTGTCTTCTTCCGCAATATATTTTAGTTTAGTCCTGAGATATGAGCACTGAGTACACACACGCGGCCCACATCAGAAGCTCCAAGTCATCTTCCTCCAGTCCTGAGTTAGTGCGTAATTTAGAAGTTTGTATTTTGTATCTTTGCTGGCGAGTGCAGAGGTTTTTCGTTCTATCTGTGCCTATTTATATCTATCTGTGTTTTCAAATAACTATGAATCGCTATCGCAATTATTATCAGACCAAACCATTCATTTTTACTAGTGACAGCTTTATTTTGTTTTAATTATTTATATAACCCTGATCACTCCATGACAGATCGTTCTGCTTTGCTTTTGATGTATTGTGTTGATTGCTGAGGATGGATGATGAATAGTAAAATGAAAAGAACTATTCAGTGATGACTTGATGTAGATGTTTACTCCAGTCCGGTCCTTCTGAAGGTTAGAATATTATAGTGGTCTGGGCAGCCGCTCCTACGACCATTGGATCATAACAGAAATAACTCCTACCTCATCCTGCCTCTCTTTCTCTCTCTCTCTCTCTCTCTCTCTCTCTCTCTCTCTCTCTCTCTCTCTCTCTCTCACACACACACACACACACACACACTCACTCACTCACTCTCGCGCGCTCTTTCTTTTTCGTAGTAGGAATCATGAATGAAAAATGCTCTTGAAAAGGGCCGCAATCAAAACATGGAAAATGTTCCAATGCTGAAATAACAAGTGCAGGAAAAATAAACATATCACCTTAGCAGATAAGGCACGGACATAGGTTTTAAATGTTTTGCGTCAATCCATGCAGAGAGATAAGAGTAATCGCTTCACGGATGTGAAGGTACAAGGAAATATTATCCATATGCAATAATAATACATTGATTCATCAAATCAGTGGAATTTCTTATTTTATGTATAGTTTTGTAAAACATTACCACAGCGAGTGTCTTGTATTTCAGTAAATTTAATAATCCCCCTCCCCGAATATAGATTAATTTCTTGTTTTTATAAAAGATAACAAAAAATTAATTTCGTTTAGAGCCTTCTGCTCAAATTCAGGAACATAAATATGCTTTAGGTCCACCCGACAAACCTATATAATGTACTGTATAAGATACAGTCTTCTTTTTCGTTCATGGCCACCGCCACGAACACCTATCAACGCTTTTTTGTAACGTGTTTTTTTTTCAGTTTAGTCATCGCTAAAGCATATTTATGCTAATAGTGCCAGTTATGTACAAACCGGCTTTAGAAGACATCTTGGCTGCAAGTGCTTAAGACTCAGGGTATGGATTCTGGAGAAAAAAGAGACTAACGAGAGTTCATGATCCATGGCCGCTTTTTAAAATACGAAGTTAATTTTTTGGTCGTTGTGAATAGAGGGATGTTGAATGGAGCATTGTCTACTCCAGGCTTCGAATGGCGGGAGATTGATTCTTTATTAGATGGTTTGGAAGTCTCTTAGATTTCTTAACTCTTTTAGTCCAGAAGTTTGTAGGACAGTATGAACTCAGGGCTCTTGTGTATATATATATATATATATATATATATATATATATATATATATATATGCAAAAGCCATTTACTATATTGAAGATAAGGTTTTTGAAAAATATGAAAATAAATTTTTTGGGGGGCCATTCCACTTGATCCGTTTTTTCGAACCATGGATAGCCATATTTTGTTTTAGATAACCTGGAAACCAATGATCATGAATATTATAATAATAATATCAGGCGGAAGCCCAAGAAATAAAATTGTTAATTAATAAAAATGGTTTATTAATTCCAGCTCAATGAAGTAATGAATTTCAATTTTAGCTCCCGATGAAGCATTAAAGACGCGAAACTAGTAATACTAGGATTACTAAATCACTTTAATTAATTAGAGTATTTTATTTGTTGACCTTCCGTCTGATTATTCCATAAGTAGAATAAGGTCACTTTTCAATAATTATAACGATTTAAAGCGTGAAATAAAATTTGGCAAAGCTATCATTAATGGCGTGGAGGCAGCTGTCCTATTACATGAATAGATCCTTGTGTTTCTGGCACATCAGTTATTTTATTTTACGTTTTAGCACTTTCCTCCGAAGGAAAGTAGCTATTGAGGTTGGACTCATGACGGAATTTTTGAAAAATTTCTTCAAATCTTTATCGATCCTACCTAGTAGACACCGAAAATGACCCCCGTTAAAATTTATATATATCTATATATATATATATATATGCATATATATATATATATATATATATATATATATATATATATATATAACGCCTGTTCCTGCGTTAGATCGAAATACGATAATATGAGGTTTTTTTTTGTATTTATTACGTAGTGTAATAGGTACCATGTGTAAACATAACTCTGGAAGCAAATTATTAATTGATCAGTTACTCATTACAAATTTAAAAGAGAACTATTCATGTTTTTATTTTATTTATGTAGGATATTTTAAGCAAATTGTTCTGGAAAGCAATCTACACTACCCAAATTCTGAGGAAAGTGCTTAGTTATGCAGCTCCTGCGTGACGGACTTTTATAGAAATATCTTGCCAATGACTTATGGTCGTTTAATTTTTTTCTCTAATTTTGCACTAACCAAACGCGTTTCTAGGATTGTTAGTTTAGTCACTGATTATTAAACATTGTCTCCTCCTTTTTTCCATAATGACTTTTGAAATGTTACTAAGGTAAACATGCGATGATGGACGTTGTCACAGGTTTCCAATAAGGTCCTTCCAATAAGTTTTAAACGCATCTGTGTCTTCTCTACTTGTAGGGAATTGTTTCGTGGCTAGTTAGTACTCAGGTCCATCATCACTCCCTAATTCAATGTTGTCCACTATTGGTCCTCACTTCAGCTGAATCACTCTCCTCAGATCAAATACGCGACCTTCGTAGTAAACTTCCATCAATTCCATGTTTGCAGATACAGCCGCTGTGTCCATGTCCCAATCGTTACAAGTAATTGGAGAATCGGTAAAGTTTGCAATTGGAGTTATAAATGTGATGATTTCTACGTGTTCGACTCATATAAAAGGAAGCCCTAGAAGTTCCACTCATAGAA
Source organism: Gonocerus acuteangulatus (assembly GCA_946811695.1). NCBI lineage: Eukaryota > Metazoa > Arthropoda > Insecta > Hemiptera > Coreidae > Gonocerus > Gonocerus acuteangulatus. Next base: position 89,154,045 of record OX328123.1, read on the forward strand.
CTCCAAGTCCTAGAAGTCCCTTACTCTATTTATATAGATTACGCTACCCTTAGGCCTCGAGTAAGATACGAGCGATGAGCGACAGAACGACCGAGCGTTTAGTACAAGGCTGGACGGTAATTTTCTCTACTCCAATATAACTTTTTTAATTAAAATATTAATTTAAAAAATTATTATTTTAAATGTTTAGTTAATAAAAATATCTTACCTTGCGTGTTTAGTGCGTTTCCAACCTCTTCTCAAAGCTTCTTGGTTATGATTATATTTTTAAAATCACTGTGTCTGTCAGTCCATACTTTGACTACTACTACTTCCGAAATTAAAAGCTCACATTCACTATCATCCAATTTACTTTTTTATTAGTATTCATATTTTAACATTATTTATAAGAAAGGTAGCCAGAAGTTTATAAGCATTGGAAGGTTATAAACATCTTCCCACGTAATTTAATAAACAAGGGAAACAAAAACCATAAATGGATGCCTTTAAACGGAAAGGAACCAAGTGCCATCTTTTCATTCTTTACAGAATTGGGTTTAAAGTTTTTTGTGGGTCTAAAATTCCTTTATTATCTGAAATGTTTCATTCATTTTCTCTCATTAAAATAAACTGTTGTTATGGTAATGGGGTTTTATTTTTATAGTTATTGATAAAATGGTGCTTGATTCCTTTATGTTTATTACAGCATACTGGATGTACGATTTCACTTTTTTTTGGTATTTTTTCTTACTTTAATGACAACATTATATTTTAACCAGTTTTTTATTACTATATAAATTCTCTACAAGATAGCACCAAAAACTCAATTTCGTTAAAAATGGCGCTTGGTTCCTTTCCGTTTAAAGGCGTCCAAATGTGAATTGACAAAGTTGTTCTAAATTTTATTAGCTTTCATTTTAAAAAAAAAATCACTGAAATCGGTTAATGTTTTAGAGGCTGTAGCCTTTTTTTGTAGCACGGAAAAATATAATGTCTGGTGTGAGTGACGAGAAAAATTTTAATGTCTGGGCTAAGCGATGAGCGACAGGCTGGAATCTGCAAGCCACATCGCCTGGTCGCTCATGCCTATTGTAGCCAGTCCTCCCTCATTCCTACTGCTTCCAGATAAACATTAATGTGAGGGACGTCGCTCTGAAGCTTCTCGCTTATCGCTCTTCACTCGTATCGTACCCGAGGCCTTATCGATATCCTTTTAATATCTAGAGCGATACTATCCCCTAATATTCTAAATCCCTGTCCTAACAAATTTCCTATTTATTATTCCTCTAGATGCTGATCCATACTAGACTATAATACTGAATGAGATTCTTGTCTTTGCTGCTACAATATCGTCCTAGGAGGTTGTATATCGGTGGGCTCTGTAGTATAGGCTAGGCTTCTTGTTTATTTATATATAGTCTGGCAGGTTCTCTCTCAGGTCTGCTTCCATTCCTTGGTTCGTCTTCTTCTTTCCTTCGGTGTACTTGTAAGAAATAAAATAAAAGCCATTCTTTTGATATTATGTAGAAAATTTACTCATTAATCAAGCAATTTTATTTGCTTTTAAGTGACAAATTATAGCATCTCTTGTATAATATACATATTTGCTAAGTTATTAATATTAAATAATTCCTTGGTTAGGTTACAAAACGTAAATATAAAATAGCAGTACAGAACAATGAAACTACGTAAATTCTTTACATCATGTTTTGATGAAAAAAATACATATATAAAGAAAGAAAAAGAAAATATATATTTATACTTAGCTTTTATTTCATTAATAATAGTTAAAAGTAATAGGTAGTTATTTATATATTATACTTCGTTATTTGTATATTATATGTTATTTGCACATTAAATTTATCATTAAGTATTTCTGACCGGAATTCTATTACCCTCAAAATAAAATTGGCAAGACTCAGAAACTTCTTTTGTGATTGCTATGAAGAATCGCTCGAAATTAATTTTCTTCATTGGTTTGAATAATTTATGGGAAAAATGTTTGGCGGATATTGGTACAAAAAGGACAGTAGAGTAAAATATGGCATATGGTTTCTTCAACTGCATTATTACATAGAGTGCACAAGACCCCGGGGTTGATGGTGTATTTGGTAAACCCGGAGGAGAATCTGATGGCATATTTGTTGGATGTTCTTCGTTGGGTTATGATTCTTTCTAGGGAACATTCCCAAGTGTCCGGAGCCGATTTTTATTAAACTTTGAATATTTATTAAACGCGTGAAAATAATCGGTACGTTTTTTTTTTTTTTATATATCGGCCTAATCCGAAGTACACCTCAAATATTCTAACAAGGAGAGTGGTGGGGTCGCCAATTTGGTCCATTTTTTTCTGGTGATTCCATATTGAAAAATAGTTGACATGTGTCCGAGCGTTCCGTCGAATGCGCCTCAGCAGCTGAGAAATAAAATAAAAAATACGTATCGATTATTTTGACGTGTTTAATAAATATACAAAGTTTAAAAAAAAATCGGCTCCGGACACCTGGGAATGTTCCCTTGTTAGGACAGGAAATGGTAGATCTAGTAGTGAATAGTTCGAGCAACGCCGGGAGCTATTGGAAGATTGTTATAGATATAACTGTTCAATATGAAAAACTAGTGAACAATGATGGACATATTCTCATTTAATTTCTCATATTTCGTCTTTTTCCTATTAAAAAAGTGCTGCTTATTGCAATTGAGAGTAAGTAATAGGAAAGTTTATAAGAGGGCGCCAACATATGTTACAAGGTCCATGCCTTCTAAGGACTTGATACCTTGACCTAGTCCCAGTCACCTGCCTTAAGTGAATCACAACACCACGGTGGATGGTATTCCCATTGCCAACGACTAGTCTCATGGTCATCTTTCTTTATTACCTCAAAATAGGAAGCCACATACTTCCTTAGAAGGATTATCATCTGGAGGGCTTAGTCTTTTCTTCACTTCTTTCACTATGCTGGAAAGATATTTAGTTCCAAGAGAATATAATATCATTATTTATTTATTGGGTGTCGCAACGTTAGCGAGAAACTAAATTGACACCTGATGGTGTTATAATATGCAGTTTAGCAAAAAACGCAAATAAAGATGAAGTAACTGACGACATCTGTTAAATAATGATTGAAGTAATGATACATACAGAAATGTACTCATGTATAAATTCTCAAAATATCATCTGATTTGAAACCGGCGTAGTTGTTTCTGGTCGAGTGACGACTTTACGTAAAAAATCACTAAATAGTAAAGGAAACGATATAAATATGGTCACCCCTCAATATTCGCTATGGGAGGTATTAAAGATTGATGGCAAGGACAGTATAGGGCGCCTTCTGCTAATATAATATAGCAGTGATCAGTTGGAACCATTATTTCAAGTAGTATGGATGTAGGGTGAGTTATTGTGAAACTTGGTGTTTATTCTAACCAGCAAACATTTACGAGCAGCGTGAAATATTTTTTCTTTTCATGTTCTTATTTTTAGTTAAAAATCATTTCAGAGCGATATCTGGAAAACAGAGATCTTAGGATTAAGTTCTGAAGAACACCTTTAGGCACTCACGCTTTTTGGTAACATATGATAGTCGTCGTCGTTCTTAGATGGAGGTTGTATAAATCATCCTTTCTGGGGGAATATGCCCCCCTTCCATCAAAAGGCTGTTGAAATACGGCAATACCCAAGCGATACGATATGCATATTTTGTTCTCTGAAGTCGCTCGGTGAAATGTTTTATGCGCCAAATGTGGGCACACTCAGATTTTAGTGACTGAAGGAGCCTGTTCTGTTTTCCATTTCCGTAAATTAATAATAATAATTGTTTTCATTGAATAAATAAATTCTCTATCATTTTGCTTGTTTTATACTGTTTTTAAATTATTTTTAATGACATATTTTGAGGGAGCATATATTTACATCCCATTTTTTCTGATGCTCTTTTAAAAGCTTTTTGTAATGTCGTTTTCGCAATGAAATAATTGATGTTAATCGTTGTTTTACTCTCTCGCATTTAGTTAACATGTTGTAGTTGTAATGAAAGTAAAAAATGTAGAATTTTTCAAAATGAACGTAACTTTAAATCAAAAGCAAAAGAGGGTGCCCATATTTATACCTTGTCCTCTATAACAAGATATTGTAAAGTACATGTCATGGTTCGGTCAACTATTATACTCTTACTGCCTTCATTATGCTATGAGACATAGAATTCCGATGGGATGTGACTTGAGATCTATGTCATTATTCAATGAAGATAAGTAAATTTCAAGTTTATTGACTATCGTTTATTTTTTTTAAAAGACATTTTTTTTAAAAAAATTTAGGGATTTTTTAAGAAATTTACAATTTATACCTAGATGAAAGATGAGCCCATGAAAACGTAGCAGCAATGGAACATGTAGAGCAAATAAATATAAATTATTGAAAAGAAAAACTACTTTTTCCATTCCTGCCATTTATAACCACATAACTTAAAGAATTGAACTTGCTCAAAATTAAGTATTAAATAATATTTCTTTATGTGTGCTTATGGTTTATAATACATTTCACGGGGTGGTTGAATTGAAATGTCTTATAATGTGAGATTTAAAACGTTCTAAGCTAGTAGTAACTTCCATTGACCTTCACCCCTAATGTCAGGAACACCAAGTTCCATTTCTCATAATGGGGTCAGGCTTCCTTTCTATTCAGCATGTTTATCAGTTCCTCTTTGTTCCATGTTGCCTTTTTGAGAATATCCAATCGATACCGGAGCCGCAATCCATTATTCCTAAGAACAGAGCCTTTTTCCCAATTATGATCCTAAAGAGTTCCCTGGTATGAAACCGTACCATTCATTTTGTAAGTTAAAGGATTGAAGAGGATCTGAGTTCAAGGCATCTTCCCAACATCTTTCTCCATGAACGTAAAAAGGACGTTTAGCTAACGCTGCAAGGTCTAGCCTACGAAGTTCTCTCCTGCTCGAAACGATGGCATGGCTGGGAGAAAGGGGAGAAGAAACCCCGGCTAAGCAAAAAAAAATAAAAAAATCGTAGCATAAGAGTGAAGTATATAAAACAACAATTGAAGGGGTCGTGGCAATATAGTGCCAAGCAACATTTTTAACAAAGCATAACTGTAGCTGCTATAAGTTTGATATTATGTAGGACTATCGGTCTATGATGCAAATTCTACTAAGAAATGCAAATTGCCCGTAACTATTTCAACTGATAGTCCCACGTAATACCCAACATATAGTTAAATTTTGTTAAAAATGTTGCTTGGCACTATTTTACCCCGACCTCTTTAATTTTTACATTATTTTAGAGCGTGTATATTTTTTACGTCATATCTGCTACTAAACCATTAGCGCCTGGATGTGCATAGACATTAGTGGTATATCTAATAAATTATACTTTTAAAAAAAATAAGTAAATAATTATTGTGATTAGCTGATATTGCTGTTACTCGAAATAATAGCTGAAACCTCAATTAAAATAAAGAGATAACCAAGACAGAATCACTTGTAAAATATATAATCACATTCACATTAATATTTTCGGTGAAGCCATTCAAAACTCGATATCTTAGACATTGTTCTCATTAAAAACAAAGAAACATGTTCTAACGTTGGATGTTAGAGAACCTGTAAAATTTATGCTTATAAAAGAAAAGCACAAGGATTTTTTCGCGGGAATTTTGTCCCTTAAAGCGTGTTACGGTCAGCGGATTCCGCTGGTAAACGAACTTGATATATAGTGCCTGGTGTTTGTTAACTCATTCGAGACAGCTTGTACACCGCGTGTGCAATAACAGACATGACCAATTATCAGTTATTCTGAGGAAACTAGTCGTCAAAATATGATTTTTCTTGGACCAATGAAATGTGTAAAGTACAAGAAAACAAAATTTAGCATTGGTTTTACTGTTTATCAAAAAATTCAAAATTATCAGTATTTTCATTTTACCTTACATTGCACACGTGCCCAATCCGCTGTAAAAAAAAAAAAAAAAAATTCCCGTGGAGCGAGTTGCACACCTGGTGTGCAAAAAAAAATGATCTTTTTCATGTGAATTTTCTTACGAATTGAGTGATTTCCATAGTAAACATGTTTTGTAAATATTAAAAATGAACAATACAAAGAAGAAGAAAAAATTGGCTCCTGGGGACCGTGTTCGAAAAAAATCATCGTCTCGAATGGGTTAACCTCCCTGGACCTCTGCAACCTTTTACAGAAGTAATTTTAAATATGAATATATCGCACTAGTATTTCTAAAGCGGCACTATATATGTATATATATATATATATATATATATATATATATATATATATATATATATTTGGTTCTCCATGTCACCTAAAGTCACTTATAAAAGTGGTATATATACTTATTGATAATTTCACGGTCGGCAAATTGAATTGGACCCTGGTATCAGGATTTTCAGACCAACCCTACAAATAACGTAGAAAGGCACTAAATGAACGAATTCCTCTCTCTATTCTCTAAATCTCATTAGGACTTCGGTACCCAGAGAAAAACCACTCAGCCCCCCCCCCCCCCCTCTAGGGTATTGATATTCAGGTCATTTGTGCTGTGGCCATTCTGTTTGATTGTTTTCCTTTTAATCGGAGTTCAATCCGCCTTAAAAATAAATCTCTCTAGTGAGTCATGTTTATATTTAGAAATTCAACCATTGCATGGTCCGTAAATAGATCCCGTACCCTAAACAAGCATCAGCATGTTTCTCTGCGTTTTCCTGCAAGTCAATTTGAATCAGGCGTCACTGGAAAATGTCTACATAATTCGAATCATTTTCATCTAATTAAACTGGTTCGGTTAAAGGTGTTTTTTTTTTTATTTTAGCGCGGTTCCTCCCTCCCCCATAGGGAGGAACCCCGCTTATAAGGTTGATACGATGAAACAATCCGGAAGTGCCGACTAGAAAATTTCGCGT